>PVIR01013259.1:0-42852 GCA_004026965.1 Petromus typicus
GGGAAAACTACACCAGGGATGTTCAGAAGAAGTTTGTTTCATCAAAGTATGTCGATTCCTTACTCTCTCTATTGAGACACTGGATTTTTGAGGATGGTGTACTTCTTTGTTTCATGAATTCTCTACATACACCGAATCTTTAGCCACACAGTTCACGGACTAGCTAACCTATTAATTGAATGTTAAAGCTATCATATTTTTATAAACACTGAGACCTCCGTAATCACAGAATGGTCTCATCCTCAGCTTCCTTCTCTCCACACAGCAGAGAAGCCAACTTTCTGAATAATTCCCAGCAATGCCCAAGTTAAAATCTTGTAGTGTGTTGGAAGCCTGAACCACTGATGAATCATCATATTGATGAACGGCCACACAAATTCAGACCACACAAGATTTCCGACTGGGCCTAGAGTAGGTCAAAGAATTGTCAAACATTTCAACTTCCTGGTGAAAACACTGCCTGTTGCGTTAATAGTTTAAACTCATAATCTGGAAGAATTGACATGAAAAAAACTGATTATTGAGTTAATAGTTTAAATTTATAATCTGGGAGAATTGACACGGCAATGTCTCTTATAGGTCTTTTTTCATTCTTTGACTTGGTTAACGGTTGGTTGCAATTAAATGACTAGGAATACTTACTATGGAGTTGTTTTAAAAGTAAATTATCTTTAAGTGAATTGAAGTTTTCTCTTTACTCAAAGAGTTTATTTAATAATGCAGGGTAACTTTTGTATTTATTGTGTTTCATCTTTTCTTTATAATTAAAGGCTCAAAATCCCCAAAGCAGATGATATACTAAAAATATACATAATTTAGCATATAAGAAGGATTTTTAAAATGAACTACCAAGTTCTACCAAATTCGTAGGAGTCACTTAGGGAGAGATGTCAGGGCTACTATTACTACAATCACGGGTTATTCAACTTGCAGATATAGGGAAAACAGTATAAATTTTATCCTAAAATGATCGACTGTAATTATTACTTTAATTAAATGTTGGAGAATGAGATTTTTTGATTCTAATAAATTCCACAGCTTGATTCTCTGTATTACTGAGGGCTGCACTTGATCCTATCACAACTTGTTACATGCCTTCAGTTGTCACTTTTCTGTGATATGTTCTTCTGGTGCCCTCTAAATTCAAACCTCTCAAGGGAGCAAATGGGTCCCTGAGGCTTCAAGAAGCACCAGGTTTTCTTTTCCCTGACCATGCGAATCATATAGCTTTAAAAGTAAACTCTGATGTTTTAACAAGTTTTGGATTTACAGCACAAGTGACCAGGAGGTATAGATGTTGGTATAGACAGTACAACAACACCATCAAAACCTGCCCGACGCATTGCACAGCCTCCTCCACTGACAGTGCTCCATGCTACAGTGCTCCATTCCTACAAAGGACAGATCTAATCAGTGCATTGCTACTACTCGAAGTCCATGCTTTGTATCAGCATTCACTTCTGTGGGATATGTTCTATAGATTTTAACAAATTTTGTGGTGACATATATCCACCATTGTAGTGTCACTGAGCAGCAGTCTTCAATCTTTTTGGCACTGGAGACTGGTTTTTTGGAAGATAATTTTTTCACAGATTGGGTGTAGGAATGGAGTTGATTCCAAGGTCAGGTAATTGTGACTAAAACAGCTATACATATTTGTGTGCAGGTTGGAGGATGAACATGTTTTCAACTCCTTTGTGTAGATGTCAAGGAGCATGATACATAAATCTTAGCATAAGAATATGTTTAGTTTTATAAGAAATTGCTTAATTGTGACCCAAACTAGGTGCAACATTTTGCATTCCCAGCACCATGAATGAAAACTTCTGTAACTCTACATCTTTACCAGCATTGGACACAGTCAGTGTTTCAGATTTTAGTTTATAATTGTATTTATTATTTTCTTTTGCAATTCTTTAATGACATATAGTGTTGGAATATTTTATATAGATTCATTTGCAATTTGGGCCTAGAGGATATTTTTTTTTTGATGACTTGTCTCTTCAGATCCTTTGTTCTTTTTAACAAGATTGAGGTTTTTTTGTGTTGATTTAAAATTTTTTTTCTAAATATTTTCTATAACATTCATTTATCACATATGACTTTTACAAATATTTTTTCCCAGACTGCATATGTCTCATTCAGTCATTCTTTTCATGGTGCACTTCAGAGAATAGGTCCTTACTTACAATGAAATATAGTGCATAAATTATTGTTTTCGTGGATCATACCTTTATTGCTGTAGGTAAAGTCATCACACCTAGGGTCAACCAGTGTTTCTCCTATAATATAGAAGTTTTATGGTTTTGCATTTTACATTTAAGTGTATGGTACATTCTTACTTTTTTTTATTTTATGGAAGGTTTAAATTCTGCAGGTAGCTTTCTCATTGTGCTGAAAAGATTATTATTTCTTCATGGTATTACTTTTACCCCTTTGTCGGTGGAATTTTCTATTATGTTTCCATGGTATATTTGTCTATTCTTTTGCAAATATCTCAATTCATGATTACTATAGCTATATGGTGAATCTCCTTCTTGTTTTTTAGCTACTGGGGATTGAACTTGGGACCTTGTATTTGCTAGATAGGTGCTGAAACCACTGAGCTAAACTCCCAGTCAATTTAGAGTAAATCTTATGGAGAGGTAAGTTCACTCTTCCAACTTTGTTCTCAAATATTGTGTTTGTGATGGCCTCCTCATAGAAACTTCAGAATCTGCTTAATTCTCCAAAATAACTTGTTATGATTTTGAATCTATACCTTGATAATAACCAATATCCTGCAAATATTCAATTTTCCTATTTAGGAACATGAACAATTATACCGTTTATTCAATTCTTCAGTTTCTTCCAGCAGAGACACAGTTTTTTTATATATAACCAAGAACATGTTTTGTTAAATTTAGATCTAAATATTTCAATTTCAGGAGCCTAACATAAATGTTATTTTAATTTTAAATTCTACTTATTCATGGTTGGGATACGATAAAGGAATTGACATATATTAACTCTGTACCTTGATATAATTACTAATTACAGGTCTATTTTATTCAAACTTTCTGATTTTCAGGGGCAAAGGTACAATGTGCAATCAAAGATGGTTTTATTTCTTCCCTTTCAATTTCTACACCATTCCCCATTATTTTAGCCAAGACTCCTTGTACAATGGCTAAAAAGAGAAGGATGATAGATATCATGTTTATCTTGCCCCTGATCGCAATGGAAAATCATGCAGTTTCTCACTATTAAGTGTGGCAGTTGTTTTATGATTTTTGTGGTTGTTCTTCACACAATTGAAGAGATTATGATCTATTCCTAGGTGACCAAGAGGTTCTGTCATGAATGGGTGTCAAGTTTCCCAACAGCGTATTCTGCATAGATTGGTGTGATCACATTTTTCTTCACCCTGGTGGTGTGACAGATTACGTAATTTTCAAATATTATCCAGTTTAATTTTTTGGCTGGTCAATATTTTGTCAAAGTATTGTGTTTTTATGTTCATAGAAGATATTGGTCCGTAAGATTTATTTTTTATAATGTCATTGTCTGGTTCTGGTATTTACATAGTTTTGGCTTAACAGAACAGGAAATACTACCTGTGTTTACATTTTCTGGAAGAGATTAGAGAGCTGGTCTAATTTCTTCATTAAACATTTCCTAGATTTTGACAGTGAACCCATCTTGACCTTGACCTAAACTTTCTGTTTTAGTAGAAAATTTAATTTGAATCCAATTTCTTCAGTGGATATGGTCTTCACATTCTATCTTTCTTCTTGTCTTTGTTTTGGTAGATTGTTCTTTATAAAGATTTGTACCTTTCATCTGTGAGATCAAAGACGTAAGCATATAATTGTTAGTATTAATCCTTATCTTCCAATTCTAATGTCTGTGGATTCTGTAATGCTAGCTCTTCTTTTTGACATTAATGCTTTTATTTTCTCTCTTTTTTCTTAGTTATCTTGGTTAGAAGGTTATTGATTTTATTGTTTTGTTCTCCTCAAAGAACCAATTTTTAGTTTCACTCATTTTCTATGCACATTTTTAGTTTCCAACTGTACTGTCTTACACTCAAATGTCTATTACTTCTCTTTTTTTGTCGGTTACTTTGGGTTAAATTTGCTCTTCTTTTTCTCTCAAGCCAGAAACTTCTGACTTGGAAGTTTTAGCGACTGATTTTTGATCCTTCCTCGTTAGTACTGTTCGCATTTAATGCTATACATTTCCCGGTAAGTCATACTTTTGTTATACTATACAGTTTTTGATAAATTGCACTTTCATTTTTTTCAGCGTTTTTTGTTTTGTTTTGTTTTGTTTTTAGACAGGATCTTGCTTTGTAGCTCAGACTGGCCCTGAGCTTTCTACGTAGCCCAGGTGAGCCTCAAACTCACAGCAATCTTCCTGCCTCTGCCTCCGAGTGCTGATATTACAGGTGTGAGTCACCACGCCCAGCACTGTAGGATGTGGTACTGATTGCTGGTGGGTGTGAGTCGCCACACCTGGTATTGTTGTATGTGATTATCAGGAATTGAACCCAGGCCCTTGCACTTGCAAGACAGGTGCCAGAACCACGAGCTAAATCTCCGGTCTTCAGCTTTTCTTTTTTATTAGTACGTGTTTGCACACATTGATTATATTCTTTGAAGGGAGTGGGTGCATGTACATAGCACATTTTAATTTTTTTCATCTTGCACTCCTCCCTCCTTGCATCTTTCAATACCTTTCTTTTTTGCAAAATACTTAACTCCTTTTTTTTCTGTTATCTTTTATTTTACTCTTTATATATTTTGAATTTCTCATATAAGAGAAATTATATGGTATTTATATGTTTGGCTCATTTCATTTCACATTATGGTTCCAAGGTGCATTCATTTTCTTTACAAATGACTCCAGTGTATCTTTAATTATGGAAGGAATGTTTTCATTTTCATTTGTTGTTTCAATATGTTGCTATGTCTTCTCTGCTACGTGTGTTATTCAGATATCTATTGTTTCATCTGTTTGTATGTTTGGGTTTTTCAAGCTCTCTTCCTAGGATGTATTTCTCATTTAAATCTACTGAGTGATCTGAGGGGATCTCTTGGGGATCTGCATACTTTGTGTTCGTTTAAACTCAGCATGCTCTGTTCCAGGGGAAAATATAGGCTATCCTGGGGTGTGTTTGAAGTAAGATTGAGAAGAATATGAAAAATACAATTATTGGATGAATTAGTCTTTAAATGTTTTTTATAGCCAACTCCATGGTGCCGCTGCTGAGTTCAGCCACATCCGTACTGATTATCTCTGGAGAGATCTGTTCACTTCTGACAGAGGAAATTCTCTTTAGAGAACAGAATGCTTTTCACTGTGTAGGGCTATATCCTTAACCCTAAGAAATTTCCTTGCTATAAAATGTGTTCTGTGAAGATGTAAATGAGTTCTAGTCTATGTAGTTGATATTGTGAAATAGAAAATATTTAAAAGAAAAGAGCGTGTAGGGGTAAATAACGAAGGGAAAAAGAATGTGAGAGTAATAAAGAAAAAAGGAAATAAAGCTTATGTATATAGGGGGTGGGAGGTTGCAGGACAGGGGGAAGGGGAAAAATGAGAATCAAGTCATGTCATATTCTGGTACAAATTCTCAATGTTGAAGGCAATGATGATGTGTATTCATAATGTACCAATAAAGATTTGAATTTAAAAAGAATGTATTCTGCCTGAAACTAATTTAGTTTTTGGACACTTTGCATTGATTAATATTTCTCTACATTAGTACATTAGTACATTAGAAATACATTAGTATTTCTCTACATTCCTGATTACTTTTTTATTATTGTGCATTGTTTTGGATTGAACCCAGAACCTTCATATTAAACTATATCCCCAGGAATTAATTTTCAATTTTAAGACAGAGTCTTGTTAAGTGCTAAAATTGCCTGATGTTGGGAGGAGTTCCCTGGTGCTGGGATGACAAGCATGGGCCATGATGCTAGCTTCATTTCTTTATCTTTAATATATCTGTGTTTCTCCATTTCTTCTGTGCTTTTCAACTGATTAGAGTACAGATCTTCGAAGTAGGTGTTGACTGTCCTCTGGATTTCTGCTGGATCTATTGTGTTTTCACACTTCATTCTTTTTTTTTTAAATTATCTTTATTGGTACATTAAATATACACATCATGATTGCACTCCATAATGGGGATTTGTACCAGTATAAGACACAACTTAATTCTCATTTTTTCCCATAGCCCCACCCACCCTACCACCCCCCCATATATATAAAATTTGTTTCCTTACTTTTTTGTTACAATCTCTACATTCTTAATTGCATGGATTTGGGCCTTTTTCTTTCTTTCTTTCATTCTTTCTTTTTCTTTTTCTTTCTTTCTTTTTTTTTTGATAAGATTGGCTAAGGATTTCTTGATTTTATTTATTCTTTCAAAGAACCAACTATTTGATTGATTTTTTTTTTAATCTCTTGATACCAGGGTTCACACTTAGATCCTTGTAGCTGAATATTTTTTTGTCATTGTCTTAGTTTCCATTGTATTAATTTCTGCTCTTATCCTTATAATTTCCTTCTTTGTATGAGCTTTGAGCCTGTCTTGCTCTTTTTCTAGTAGCTTGAGATTTAGCACCAGGTTGTTCATCTAAGCTCACTCTGTTTTCTTAGTGAGGGCATTTACTGCTATGAATTTTCCTCATAGCACTACTTTCATGGTGCCCCACAAATTCCTATATGTTGTACTGGCAGTATCACTTAATTGTAGAAACTGCCTAATTTCTTCCATAATTACATGTCCGTTTGTTCCTTTCTTAGCATGCTGATATACTTCTTTTCTTCTTTTATCAATGGTTGTCCTAGAGATTATAATATATATTTACAATTTATTTAAATTCACTTTCAAAAACACCATATGGATTGACAGATAATGCAAGTACCTTATAGTAATAAAATCTTCTTAATCTTCCCTTTCATCTTTTGTATCATTTCTGAGTCTCATTTTACTTATACACATGAATATATTATATATACAAATACACAGTCAAATGCCTGCTGGTACTAACTGTTAATCAGGCTAACATAAGACAAACATTTTGGTCCTTCACATATTCTTTCTCCAGTGTTTGCCCTTTCCTCTTGTAGATGTAACTTTCTAACATATATTATTTTCTTTCTCTCTGAGGACTTTTTTTTTTTTAATTTAGGGATTGATAGTATTCAGGTAACAAATTCCCATCAATTCTTTGAGTGCAAGTATTTATTTCTCCTACAGTACTGAAATATAATAGTGCAGAACACAGAATTCAAAGTGTTTTGGGTTTTTATGTTTCATTTTCTTGTTTTTGCTCAAAATGCCAAGTATATCTCTCCACTCTTTTTTGTTTGTATGGTTCCTGAGAAGAAATGAGATGTAATTCTTATCATGTCTGATAGGTAAGATGTTTTTATCTTAGCTTATTTCAAGATATGTTTTTCTTACTCTGATTTTCTGTACTTTGAAAGCGATACGTGCAGACACCGTCCGCAGGTATTTGTCCTTCTTGATGTTGTTTGGTTTCTTGGATATGTGGTGTGGTCACTGAGAGTCATCTGGAGAAAGTGTTCAGTCTTTATTGCTTTCACATTCCTCTTCTCCTGTCTCACTTATCCTCCCGGGATTCCCATTACTTACACAAATCGTCAAATATTCTGCTCCACCGTTTTCACTTCTCTTTCTGTTTACTTTTGCATTTGAGAGATCTACAGGCTTGTCCTCCCACTCAGGGAGTCTTTCCCTTGCTTGTCCATCCTACCAATGAGCTCACTAATGACATTTCACATTTCATTTGGAGACATGTTTAGAATTTCTGTCTACATGTGCCACTTGTTCTTTCATGTGGTTTTGTTATTCCTATTAGATCCCCAATTTTAAAATTCCTAGTCTGATAATTCTAACATTCCTGCTATATCTTAGTCTGGTTCTGATGGTTTCTCCATCTCTTTGATCGGTGAGTTTTTTTTCCTCACAGAATGTTTTCTCAATTTTGCATTGAGAAAGCCGGACATCACGTACTGGGTGATGTTTGACCTGAACAGGTCTATCTCGGGAGACACGTCTCAGGGAAACACACAACATGGTATCGATGCAAGCCACAAGAGGATTATTTAGGAACTTGCGCTGGGACCGTCCTTACACGCCGGGAAGGAACGGCCCCGAAGGGAAAAATTGCATAGCTTTTATACACGTTTTCGCACGCTTTTGGTTAGGTGTCCCATCTCTATTGGTCAAGTGGTATACTTTTAAATTTATAGGCTAGTTTGACTTTTGGCGAGCTGATGTGGCGGGAAACGTTGGCGAGCTGATGTAGCCGGAAAGGTTGTTGCCTCAGCTTTTACTGGAACGAGGAAGTTAACTACGAGAAACTGAGACTTGGAAAATCGAAACTCAGGCCTGTGGGTAAATCGAAACTCAGGCCTGCAAGTTTTTGTGGCAGGGTGAAGCCTGTGCTAAATTTTAGCCTTACATTCCTCCCTTTTTCTCTGGAAAATTTATAATCTTATAATTATAGGCTGTCTTCTGCTGAGGCTAAAGCTTGGTATCTTAACACCTGGATTGGTACAGTATTTATGTGTTTTCTAATGAAGGTAAGCAAGCGGTTGAGAATGCAAGGCCCGAAAGTGAGTAGAAGCAGAATAATTATTAGGGGGCCCAGTAGGGTAGAAATCAAAGTAGCTAGCCAAAGGGAAGAGCTAAACCATGATTTAAACCATCTCTCTGTCTATTAGCTAGTCTCTCTCTGACTTTGGCCATGAAGTCTCTGACTACTCCGGAGTGGTCTATGTAAAAGCAGTACTCTTCTCTGAGGGTGGCACATAACCCACCTTGTTGGAGGAACAGTAGGTCTAGGCCTTGTCTATTCTGGAGCACTACCTCAGAGAGAGAGGTCAGGGATTCTTCTAATTCAGAAGTGGACTCTCCTAATGCTCTGATATCTACGTCTATGGCATCTCTGAGCCCGCGGAACTAATGGGGCTGAAGTCTTAGAGCAGCTCTACCAGTAGCGACCCCTGCCATTATTCTCAGGCCTAGCAGGACTGCTAAAGTTACACTAACAGGTTCTTGTCTAAACCTGGTTTGTCTTTCTAATATCTCAAAAACCTCCTGATCAGTATGATAAAGGATTCAGGGAACCAGCTGTATCATTACACAGTAGTCAGAGGTTTGGTTCAACACTTGGAGGTTTACACACGGGGTTAGTCCTGTACTGCAGGCCCACCACCCATTTTGGTCTGGTAAGAGAAAGAAGTTGTCATCAGGGAGAGTGAGGGTGAAGTTATATAGGTGAGCATGGCTAGGAGGAACTTTTCTTATACATAGACCTTGCCCTGTTACAGAGGTCAAGGTAATTCTAGTTGGGAAAGGTTGCCACCGGCAACTGGACGAATTAGTTGGAAAGGAATAGTTTCCTCTGATACCTATCCCCTCATAGAAGGGGGGGGGGGGGCTATGTCATAGCAAAGCCAGCAAGTCTGGGTTATGTCAGGGTTAGTCTGATTGAGCACGAGATAGGCCTGCTGAACCAGGTTAAATAACTGGTCATTAGCCGCATTTACAGTTGGCCATGGGTCAGGTCGTTGCTGCTGCATTTTAGGTTGAGACCGTGTGGGGCTTGGCAGGCTAGAGCTAAGGGCTTGATTGGGGCCTACAAGGGCGGGCTTCAAGCTTTGAATCGAAAGTCTTATGGTGAGTGATAGCCTGTCATGTCCTTTGTTATAGAGCCCCAGATCCCAAGTTTTTCCTTTAAGCCAGGCAGAGTGAAGGGATTTCCCTGCAGAGGTAAATTTAATTTGAAGGGGATTGCAAGCAAAGTTGAGACAAGGTCCGCTTTTTATTCATTTATAATTTTTCAGCCTCAGTCTTAAAACATCCGTAGTTAGACAGACCGGGTCTTGAACTGTTTTTTTAACTGTGATGTAATCCTAACTGGAGGAAGGTTTTCAATAAGTGTCTCCAGTAGTTTCACAACCCCATTTGGAACAATAATAAGATTCTAAACTTCCACAATTCTGAGTTTTTGACCTGGTAGGTTGGTCTTTAGGGCACACATATATGGGCAGTTTTTTTAGGGCACTTCGTAATTCTGGGTGTGCGCATCCGTGTTTTCATCTTCCTACCCCCGAAGTGAAACATTTCTTTGAGTCACAAGAACTTTGTCCATCACATTTTGGCAAGCCAGGGGTCTTGGGGCTTAAGCCTCCATTGTAATGGTACCCAGAGATGTCCCATGGACAGTCTAAACCAGCTTCTAACTGGCAGAGATCAGGGGTTAGATCAGACCACCAAGTAGACAGCGTGGCCACTTTAGAGAGAGCCCATACTGTTTTTCCTTTCTGGGAGATAATTTCCCAAGTTAGTTTTTGGGGATCATGGAGGTTCGGAGCACCTCGGGGAAGCAGTATTACAATTACAAGAAGCACCAACATAGTTGCCCAATGTTTGGGACCCCCACAGTTTAGACATTGTCCTTGTGGTGGAGGCGTTGTGGGTCTGGTGAAGTCTTCTGGACGATGTCCACGATGTCTTGCAGGATGATTGGCTTGGGCTCGCTGGGGCTGGGAGTGCCGTGGCTGGTTGTCTTTTTCAGGGTGATCTTGAGGGGGTTTTGTGTCTGCTGGACTGACCATTGTCGTGAAGTTATTGTAGTGGGCATGGTCAGCAGGACGACGTAAGGTCCTTTCCAGCGGGGCCCTAGTGTCTGGGCTCGATGACAATGCACATACTCATAATCTTCAACCTGGAATGGGTGAGGAACGAGCGAGGTCTCAGGTCAGTAAGAGTTGGCTATCTGTTTTCATACAATTCTCTGGATGGCCTGTAGGCCTTTTAGTCTGGCATGTAAGTCAGAGGGGTTCAGGTCAGGAGGAATACCTATGTCATACATAGCAGTCAAAGGAGGGGGAGTTCCGTAAAGAATTTCAAAGGGAGTAAGCCCAAACTTAGTAGGGGTGTCCCTAACGCGGAACAGGGCTAAGGGAAGGAGCATCACCCAGTCAGCACCATCGGCTTCTATGGATAATTTAGTTAGGGTCTCTTTTAGAGTTCTATTCATTCTTTCTACCTGTCCTGAGCTCTGGGGTCTATATGCACAATGTAATTTCTAATCAATCCCCAGTACTTTAGTAACTCCCTGACTTACCTGGGCAGTAAAAGCTGGCCCATTGTCTGACCCTATTACCTTAGGCACTCCAAAGCACGGGAAGATTTTTTCTAGAATCTTTTTGACGACCACCTGAGCAGTCTCCTTCTTTGTAGGGAACGCTTCAACCCATCCTGAAAAGGCATCTATAAAAACTAGAAGATATCTGTTACCATACCTGGCAGATTTAATTTCAGTAAAGTCTATTTCTCAATAAACTCCAGGTCTATTTCCTTGAAGTCTCTTTCCTGTAGGAACTTTACTATGATGAGCATTGGTTTTCTGGCACGCTTGACAGCTTGTGACTATAAAAGAAACCAACCTTTGTAACTCAGGGATGACGTACTCTGTGGAACTACCTAGGATGGTTGTTAACTTCTTTTTCCCAAGGTGTGTCCATTGATGCATCTGTTGGATCATCTGTTCTGCATTCCGCTTGGGAAGAATAATTTTAGCACTGTCTGTAACCCAAGCTGAAAGTTCTGGATTGAAAGTCCCATTTAAAGTTTTAACAACTATCATGTCTTGCTCAGTATACTGGAACTGGAGTTTTAGGGTTGGGGCTGCTGAGGTCTCAGTTGCAGTCATGTCAAAGCACAGTTCTCCGTTCGCTGTTCTTTTTGCCTCTCTGTCTGCCATCTGATTTCCCAGGGCAATTCTGGAATATCCCTTTTGGTGTCCAGGGCAGTGTATGATGCTAACTTTCTTCGGGAGGAGGAGGGCTTTCAGTAGGGCAAGGATTTTGGTTTTGTTTTTTATTTCTCTTCCCGCTGAGGTTAAAAGTCCTCTCTGCTTGTATATAGCTCTATGGACATGTGCAACTGCAAATGCATACCTGCTGTCGTGTAGATATTTACTTTTTTTTTGTCTCTAGCCAGTTCTAGGGCTTTGGTCAGCGCTATGAGTTCTGCCCATTGAGCGGAGGTGCCCTCAGGTAGGGATTGGGCCCAGATAACATGCTTACCATCCACGACGGTGGCTCCAGCTTTTTGTCATCCTTGCTCTAGGTAACTGCTTTCATCAGTAAACCAGGTCATTTCTGTGTTGGTCAGCGGCTGGTCAGTTAAGTCTTTTTTTTACCCATGAACTTCGGACAGGAGCTGCAAGCAGTCATGCTCAGGAGGGCTGAACTCAGGATCCGGTAGTAGAGTAGCAGGATTTAAGCCACTTGTTGAGGAGAAGGAAATCTGGTCTGCTGGTTTCGCTCAAGAAATGGCACCAGGTCACAGTGGAGGATTTCATCAAAAATGGTGGGGGAGTTCTTGAACCCCTGCGGAAGTCGCATTCACATCAGCTGTCCTGCTTTTTCTGATTCTGCATCTCGCCGCTCAAAGGCGAAAAGTGGCTGGCTGATAGGACTCAGCGGCAGACAAAATAATGCCTCTTTTAGGTTTAGCACCGTGTACCACACCTGTTCTGGAGGCAAAGAGCTTAGCAGGTTGTAAGGGTTAGGCACAGTTGGATGGATATCTGTTATTCGCTTGTTGACTTCTCTTAAGTCCTGGACTGGATGATAGTCATTAGTGCCAGGCTTGTAGATGAGCAGCAGCGGTGTGTTCTATGCTGACTGACACCTCTTGAGAACTCCCAATAGTCTCACTGATATGGGAGTGGCTGAGGCTTTGAATTCAACTAGGACATCAGGCTGCTGCCTGGCTAATCTCAAACAGGCAGTTTCAGCCCAGGCCTCAGGGAACTCCTGAAGCCACCAATTTCCTTTTCTAAGTCTCTCTCTTCTTTAACTGCCGCCGCTAAAATTTGGCTCAGATTTTTAGTCTGCCGTTTTTCTTTTTCTAACTCTCTTTTATCTTGTTCTTTCTGTTTTATTTTTTTTTCTTTTTCCTCCTCTTCTCTATCTCTGTTGTAGAATACTTTCTCTGCCACTTGTACTATCTCCCTCAGAGTTTTGCCCTGCAGATTTTTTATCTTCTGTAATTTTCTCCTGATATCTTTGGTTGACTGATCAATATAGGCCATTACTACTGTTGGCCTATGTTCTTCTGCCTCAGGATCGAAAGGGGTGTAACATCTAAAGGCCTCCATAAGTCTTTCAAGGAATATGGAGGGGGATTTTTCCGGGTTCTGAATAACCTCTCTAACTTTGGCCAAATTAGTGGGGCGGCGTGCTGCCCCCCGGAGACCCACCATTAGAAGCCGACGATACTCACATAGATGCTCCCTACCTTCCGGCGCATTGAAGTCCCAGCTAGGTCGCTCTAGGGGGAACGCTGCATTGATTTCGTTGTCTAGCTGGGTGGGTCGCCGGTTGTCCCCCGGGACATTCTTGCGAGCCTCTAAAAAGACTCTGTCTTCTGTGGTCAACAGCGTCTGCAGGAGCTGCTGACAATCATCCCAAATGGGCTGGTGGGAGTGCATAAGAGATTTTAACAGATTAGTTAGGGCCTGCGGATTATCAGAGAAGGAAGGATTTTGATTTTTTCAGTTTTACAGATCGGAAGCGGAGAATGGCCAGTACTGGAGGGGTTGGAAGGGCTGGCTTCCTTGTGCTGTAGGAGGCAGAGGGGGTCCGTAGGCCCTGAGAGCTAGGGCTGCGGAAGAGTCAGGGGTTGCGGCTCGGTGACCTCGGGTTCCGGCGGCCGGTCCGTCAGCGCCAGGTGCGGGAGTTACAGTGGGTGGAGTAGCTGCTGGAGGCGCTGCTGGCTTGGCTGCAGGAGGCGGTGTAGTCGGGGTCGCTGGAGGTACGGGCCCTCCCTGTGGTAGAAGGGGTAAGGGGTAAGGTGGAGGAAAATCTGAGAGTAAGAGATCAGTGGAGTGATCATCCGGAAGTATTTTTTCCTTTTGTTTCTGTTCGGTTACCACCATCACTGTGGAGGAGACAGGGTTAGCCGCTGGTAGAAACAGCTTTATCTACAAGGGAGGCTGTAAAACAAGATCTTCCCAGGTTACTATATAGGCCACTTGGTCTGGGTGGCCCCTTGATTTCTGAAAGACTCTCCGTTTAACTGCTAAGAGTCTATCAATTGAGAAGGATCCTTCGGGAGGCCAATTAACACTAAAGGTGGGCCATTCAGATCTACAACAGGTGACCCAGCGGTCTTTCTTAATGAACACTGACAGTTTCTGAGCTCTAGTTTTAATCTCTTTCCAATGATCTAGGGTCATGGATAGGGGTGTAGCTACTGTTTGTCCCATATTCGCAAGCGCACAAAGTAACAGAATACAAAAATCAGATTCAGGATTTAAACACAAACATCAGACTCAGAACTCAGGTGCAGACGTTTTTGTGCTGACGCGATACCAGCAGTACGTCTGCTCAGGTCTAGAGCGCGTCTTCACAGACTTTGCGCTCTACTTCTCCCTGGGGCGTCCCCCGGGGTTGACCCTTGGCACCTTGCCACGCGAAGGAGTCCTCACGGACCTCGTCGCAGCTCAAATCAGATCAGAACTCAGACTCAGAATTCAAAACTCAGAACAGAATTTTTCAACAGCAAACACAGAGACAGACACAAAACGAAACCAGGACATACAGATGCGAGCTCGGTTGTTTGTGACCTCAGATACCAGGGGTGTGCGTCCTTGGGGCTTGTGGATTCCAGACGAGCCCCCAAATGTTAGGCCTGAACAGGTCTATCTCAGGAGACACGCCTCAGGGAAACACACAACATGGTATCTATGCAAGCCGCAAGAGGTTTATTCAGGAACCGGCGTCGGGACCGTCCTTACACGCAGGGAAGGAACGGCCCCGAAGGGGAAAATTGCATAGCTTTTATACACGTTTTCGTGGGGTTTTGGTTAGGTGTCCCATCTCTATTGGTCAAGTGGGTATACTTTTAAATTTATAGGCTAGTTTGACTTTTGGCAGGCTGATGTAGCGGGAAAGGTTGTTGCCTCAGCTTTTATTGGAACGAGGAAGTTAACTACGAGAAACTGAGACTTGGGAAATCGAAACTCAGGCCTATGGGTAAATCGAAACTCAGGCCTGCAAGTTTTTGTGGCAGGGTGAAGCCTGTGCTAAATTTTAGCCTTACAGTGAAGCACACTGACATGTAGGTCTTTTGTGGTTTGATAATAAGATGTGGAAGAAGGGGAAATGTTCAACAGTTCTATGATCAGTTTTTAGTCTTTTAGGATTTCGTACACTTGAGCTGTGAACTTCACAGACAATTTAATTTTCTGTTGCCTATACCTAAGTTGGGATGGACAAGGTAGAATGGGCTGATATGGTATATTTCCCTCCTCCTAAATAGAAGACTAGCAGGATATAGAGTTAGCTATTTCTCTACCCTTAGGTCTAATGGGCTCTGATAAGCTCACTATAAATTAAACTCTGATAATAGTCTCTTGAAGTCATGCATTGCTAAGAGAAACAAATCCTTAGGTATATTTGAAATAGTTATATTTATCCCTTCTCTATAGGAAATTTTTCACTAGTCTTCACTGTATAAATCTTATAGTTTCCAGAGGTAAAATTCCCACTGTGGGAGCAGGAGCAAGACTGGTCCCTCATGAATTCTCATATCTCATATTCAAATATTTTGAGCTCCCAGAAATGCATCATGAGGTTTGTCTCTGACAGAACTAGTTTTTGTGGAGATTTCTGCTCATGGGCTTTCCTGAGTAAGCTGTGATATTGAGTATCCTTGAGCCTTTCTCCCCTTTCGTGGAAGTAGGTTTCCCTATGACCTCACTTCTCAGAGGAAGCTTAGAATTTTTGACTTTCCACTTTGTTCAATTTTCTACTTGCAGTTAGGATGAGATAATGGATCTCCATCCTCCTTTCATGTTAGACCAGAATCCAAAAGTTTCACATATAATTTTGAGATTAAATCACGCAGACTCTGGCTTTAAATTACAATGGCAAAGTTGATTTTGTTGAAATGATCATGATGTCTAGAAATGTATTTGTCAACAAGGCTTCTGGATGGTTAATGTTGATTGTTCACGTTTTATTCTCTTCATCTGTCAAGATATATTCTCCACTTCTCTTGTTTCCAGGGGTTCATGCTATGGACTGGGTCACTTCTTTGGTTTCTGGTTAAGTGTGGCCAATGGAAGGTTCCACCTGAGCATCAGAAGATATTAGGTGAGTCAGTGAGGGATAGTTCTCTCTGACTTTATCTTTTCACTGATGCTTTGACTCTGTAGGGAGCCATTGTTTTTGCTGGGTGGCCCCAAATCCATGATTTCTGTTGTGTATTAGACCCTAGTATCACCTCCTTTTGCTCTTTCCAATTAGGGTATCAGTAGCTTTCCTTTGATGACACATGAGGCATACCTCCAGCATGCCTACTATGACTGTTATTAACACACTAGAATCCTATGAAATCAGTAAAAATATCTGTCCATTGTACATATAAACTCAAATATTTTACTGTGATAAGCAAATGACCTCCAATTAAAGAAGAATGACATTAAAACTGACAGAAAGATGCAAGAGCATGATTGGAAAATAAGACTCCTCTCTTTATATACCATCTTTTCATCTATATAGATTTGGTAGTATATATTAATTTAATCATTGTTAGTATTACAGTTAATTACTATATTTTAATAATATATTAATTATAATACTACACACAGATATAAAAATCCATTAAATTACAAGTCAAATCATCAGTTCATAACTAAGATGCCTCCTCTCTTGAGTCTGAACTTAACCTATCTTGGCTTTGCCTTATCAAATACATTATACTCAGTATGTTGACAGCTGAGCTTGCTGTCTCCCTTCTAAACCTTCTTCATTTATATTCTCTATGTTTAGTTAGTTTTACTATCAAGTCATCTAGGCTGGGAGAGTGGCTATTATTTTCATCTTTCTAGCATTTTTAACATTCTACCTGTATATCTGTTTAGTAACAAAATCCTCCAGGTTAATTATGGTTCACCAATGTCTCTCAAATTCCTGATATCTACATTTATTCTTAATAACCCTTAATTCAAGCTTTCAACATAATTCCCTTTGACTGTGGCAATAGCTATTTTGAGGCTCTGCTCTCTAGCTCACCTCCGGAAGATGTGTTTAAACACTTAACTATCTCCACTTACCATAGAAATGTTTTCCAAACTGCTGGTAATGATATATTAGTGCATTTTAAAATGCATCTAATAGGTGCATGCAACAATGTAAACACAAAAATAACTGAAAAAGTGTTATAATACTAAGCCTTCTATATGCACAGCATTCTACTATTTTTATTCTATATATTGTGCTGCACATTGTATATGAATCATAATCATGACCAGTGGAGTGATGTACTTGACAGACATGGATGGACTTTTGAGTAACACTATGCCCCAGGCCTGTGCCCTGCACAGGTTCAGATTTATGGCTCCTGATCCTTAATTCCTGTAATTCATTCTTTTGTAATGATTTTTTGTTGCCTCTTTGTTGTATTTTGTCTCTGAATATTTCCACATTCATTTTTCAAGACCCAATTTAAATGGTTTTATTTTCCCCTCTAGAGATCATTAGGATAAAATTCATTACTCCTTAATTTATGTGCATTTGACATATCCTCTGGTAACTTTAAAATTCTGTTGTATTTATTTATATGTTTATCTCCCTTTCTCAACACTGAGCTTCATGAGTTCAGTACTTGCAGTCATGTTTAGATTCTCAGTATCTACCATGGTGTCAGACAATTAGTGAGTGCCTAATAAATTATTGTGACTAGATCAATGACTGAATAATTGAAGTGATATTCACTTGCCCCCAGCTGCCAGGATATTGAAAGAGTTGTTGAAGTTAAGAATATACCTCCTCCAAGATTTCTCCCTAACCTAGCTTCCAGCAAGTTTAATGTTTCTGTTTTAATATTTAGATTTTAATCCAGTTTGATTTCAGTAATTTAGTGCATGGTGAAAGATATAGTTCTAGTTTTAATCACTGGCAGGCTGACCCAATTTTCCCAGCACTGTTTATTAAAGAGGCTATCTTTCTTCTATTAAGGGTGTTTTGTTCTTTTGTCAAAGATAAGGTGTCTTA
Source organism: Petromus typicus (assembly GCA_004026965.1). Lineage (NCBI taxonomy): Eukaryota > Metazoa > Chordata > Mammalia > Rodentia > Petromuridae > Petromus > Petromus typicus. Next base: position 18,103 of record PVIR01013259.1, read on the forward strand.
GTATGTCTGCAGTTGTTTCTGCATCTTCTAATCTATTCCACTGGTTTTTGGGTCTGTTTCCTTGGCAGTAGCATGCTGTTTTTAACACAGTGGCCTTGTAGTATAGTTGCAAGTAGCGGCTGTGATATCCCCTGCCATGTGTTTTTTGCATAGGGAAAGACTTTATAAACAAAACCTCAGTAGCATAGGAACCAGGGGAAAGAATCAACTGAGATCACATCTTATTAAAAAGCTTCTACACAGCAAGAAAAAATACCAATACAGAGAAAAGACAACCTACAATGTGGGAAAATACTTTTATCAGCTGTTCCTAGACAAACATCTATTATCTCGAATACATAGAGAACTTAAAAAAAATCAGATATTCAAGTTTAAAGACCCAGTTCAAAAGTGAGCATCTGAAATGAACAGACACTTTTCATATGAAGATATTAACGCAGCAAAGAAACATACAAAAAATGTTCAATGTCAATAATCATTCAAGATATGTAGATGAAGCAACACTGAAATTCCATCTCACTTCAGAAAGAATGGCTGCTCTCACAAAATCAACCAACAACAAATCCTGGCAGGGTATGGGGAGAAAGGAGCCCTTCTCCACTGTTGGTAGGAATGTAGACTGGTGCAACTACTATGGAGATCAATGTGGAAATTCTTCAAAAACAGAATTAGAGGCCTTATCTGACCCTACTTTTTCCCTGCTAGGTATATTCACAAAAGAATTAAAGGTATTGTACCACAGTGAGATACATGTTCCCATGCTTATTGCAGCACAGTTAGTGATGACTAAATCTTGGAAATAGCCCAAATGCCTATCAACCAAAGATTGGATAAAAATGATGTGCTTTCTTTTATTTTAATAAAATAAAGTATTACTCAGCCATAAAGAATGATGAATTAGACAAATTTATAGCTAAATAAATGGACTTTGAGACCATACTCACAAGTGAAATAAACATGACAAAGATGTATAAATTTGGTATTGTTTCTCTAGTGTGAGAAAATGAATGTATAAATGAGGTTCAAAATGTATGAAAGGAATTGTGAAATATGAATAGAATATTTAAAAGGAAAAGGGAAAAGAGGGCAGGGGAAGTGAAAAAGGGAAAGAAAACATTTGGTAATAAAAAGGAAAAAATGGAAACAAAGCTTAAGCATATATGGGGGGTGTGAGGAGAGGAGAGAAGAATGGGGAAAATAAGGAAGATAACTCATGTACTGGTACAAATTCTCAATGAGGAATGGGGCCATAAGGCATTCTCCTAAAATGAAGCATTAAACTCACTTTATTATAAAATAAATATAAATATACATATAAAATATTAGGTTTTAATGAGAAGTAAACCATGTCATGTACTGGTATATATTCTCAATGTTGATTGTGATCATGATGTGTATGTAAAATGTACCAATAAAATCAATTAAATTTTAAAAAGAAAAAAAAGAATTCAACTCATCAAAGGAAGTTTTGTGTTTGAAGAAAACTACCTTAAGGAATTCAGTTTACAATGTAGTGATATTGTTCTTCCACAACTACTATTACTAAAAAATAGGTATGTATATGTTTGAAAGTTTAAGAAATTAACCAGGTCTTCTTCAAAGTAGTTTGTTCCATTTTACACTCCAGCTCACAGTGCAGAAGAGTCCCAGTGGCCCTACATCCTCAGAAAAGCTGGATAAGACTAGATTTGGGAGCTCAGATATTCCCATGAGCACACAGTAGAATTTCATTGTGATTTTAATTTACATTTCTATAATGATCGACTATGTTGAGTATCTTCGGATAGTCTTATTTTCCATCCATATACAGTCTTTAGAGAAGTTTTTGTTGTCTGTTGTGCCTATACTCACAGATATACATATTGACATATTTATTTTGTGACTGTCTCTAAGCCAGGGTGTATCAAAGACTGAAGATGTAGGGTTGAAGATGACAGGTGGAGTGTTCAGATTCTAGCTGATGAGAGAGGTATATAAATAAGTGAGACTGTGGTAAGTGCTAAGGGGACAATCATAGAATATTCTCTGAGGAGGTCGTTAATAATTTAGGTAAATCCTGGAAAAAGAAAGTGAACCTGTCACAGGAAGGACTAGGAAAAAGGTTCTAAGGCGGATGATTGTAAGTCTAAAAGTACTAAGATATCATAAGCTTGTGTTTCAGAAGTGGGGCAAAGTGCTGAGAGTGTGAAATGAATGTGGGGAATAGGTGCAGGGAATGTCTAAAAAGCTGCATCGATATTGGTCCCATGGACCATGACAAAATTTTATCCTGATGGGATTATAGACATCTCACAAACACAAGGCCGACATGATCTAATTTGAACATAAAACAAAGAAGAAAAGAGTTATTGAGTTTCCATGCAGAGAATAGATGTTCTGTAGTGAGGACCAAAGTAAGAGGTTGAATGAGGAGATAATTTCAGCAGTCCAGGTGAGACATTTTAGGGAGTGGTCCTTGTGGATCAGTGGAATTAGAGAAAATTGGATACTTTTAGTTATACTTTAAGAGTAAATCTAACAGGCAGTCCTAGTGGTCTCAGCTAGAGACAAACAAAACAGAATTAGAGGAGACTGCTTGAATTTCACTAGATCAAGAAAGCATGGTGGTGTTATCTTTTTTAAAAATAGAAAGATAGCATAGAAGCAGGTTAGGAGAGGATAGAGGAGCCATAACAGGTTTATTTACCACACAGTAAGTTTGAAAAGTGCTGAGTATATATGAAATTAAAGGAGATACATAATTAAATACAAAGCTCAGAAATTAATTGTACTGGAATCAGTATTTACATAGCATTGGAAGTTATGAAGTCAAATGAAATGAAGAGAGAAATGGTGGACAGAAAATGAGGCCTAGGCTAAGTTTTGAGGATTCCATCACCCAAGTCAGGTAAAGACGAATTCAACAAGCCTCTGATGCTAATTGGGAGCTAGAGGGGGGAAGGAGCATGGAGGGAGGAAGCAGAGACCCCAAGGAAGCTGCTGAAGGATTAGAGGACAAAGACAGGAAGTGTCAAAGCCTTAGTGAATCAGAAAAGAAACCTGTTCTGATGCAAATTAGAGCCACCTGTGAAGCATGAATAAATTACTGGAAAAAATGGTCATAATAAAATATGCAACAGAAAAAGACATACGGATTTTTATGAACCTTCCAAAAATGGTATCCTAGATAGACAGTCCTTTAAATTTTGTTCTCTGGAAGAATGATGCCCGGAGTTAGCAGGTACATTTAATGAGGGAGCTTTGCATGTGCTAATGAATACGCGGGACATGCTGTTGCCTTTGGAGAAGGTTAATTTCTGTTGACTTGTTCTAAATTTAGCGAGAAAGATGAAAGCCACTTGCTAAGAGGAATAAGGGCATTTTTAATGCGTTCTCACTGAAAACTGTACCCCAAGAAAGGCCATTCGTAGTAAAGTAATGAAAGTAAGGAATTAGGTCCCTAGTGAAGAGAAGACCAGTAATTAAACTCAGGATGATGGGAAAAGACAAATGGAAATATACCACACTCACTGGCTGGTGAAATTCCACACGAAGAAATGTCAAATAATGAAGACAGGGTCAAAGTTTCAGAAAAAGGAACTCTATAAAACGCAACAGTATGAGAAGGAAAGAATACTGAGGGATTGGAAAAATAAATTCACACAGTCCCAGTACAGATCAAGAATAAACAGTTTAAAGAAAAGGCTTGGAAGCAAAGTTTGAATGATTGTAAATGGAAGGGAATTAATGAGGCTGTGTGTAAATTGTGGTTAGTGTTTCTTGTCACATTTTAATATAAAGTATGTGGAGGTAGTGAGGGATAAAACATAGGCCTGAGGTCTGTGAGGTTTTCACTCAAGTCAGAGAAGTCCAGCGTTCCCAGCGAGAGGGCTGGATTGAGGCATCCAGTTAGTGGGGTGAGTAATGCCAAAGATGAAGTCATCTACACGGAGAATTTCTGTGGTCAAATTTCTGGGCGAGGTGGGAGTAAGAGAATCATGTAATTATAAAGCCTGAGGTGGAAGGCAGAGAGAACTGGCTTGTGTCATGATTAACCTGATCATTTTAGAAGTTTTGTGGTACCTTATTACCTGACTTCCTATTGGCCTGCTCCCTCTAGGGTTTGATATATAAGGTCTTTTCTTATCTTTCCTCCCCCCTCTCCCTCTGCATTTCCCTCTCTCTTTCCTTGTTTGGGGTTGCTCACCCTTTATCCTTGCTGTTTCCCCTATTCTACTGCCCAATTCCTTGAAGACTGGAGAATCTGGATTGCTCATCTTAATGTCCAGCCAGTCATAGCTAAAAGTCTTTAATGTTGGAGAAAATCAGCAGCATTTACATGCTCACCCTTCACCAAAATATGAGTAGCTTTCACCAAAGATGTTTTTCAACAGCCTGGAAGAAGCCATTTGTGGTTTTGGATGTGCTGAATCTACATTTTTCAGACACTAAAAAAAGCACAAGGTCAGTCTATTTTAGTCACTACTCAAGATATAGTCATTATTATGAGACATATGTTTAGAAAGGTATTTTCCAACATTTCTTTTTGAATCTCTACTCAGAGATGTGTGTCATCGTGGCTAACCAGTATTAGTTTGACAGATGATTACTGTTATTCTGTATGTATGTGTCCCCACATGACTGTGGACAGGAGCCCACAGGCTGCTGAATTAATACATTTCAAAAGTAATTCCTCCAAGAACAAGAAAAAGCTTGTTCAAAAATTAAAAATAAACCCAAAATGGTCTCTTAACACAAATACCACCACTTCTTTTGAAAGTTCCCTTTAAATATTGCATGTATAAGACTGTGCCTTGGGAAATAATTTATTGCACTTCCTAAGCTCAGTTATTTGAATTGCTTTTATTGCTGTCGTTCTATTTAATGTTCAAATGATTCTAGAGTTATTTTTTGCAGTCAATAGATGAAGAAACTGAGGCTCAGATCATTTAAGTCCCTCAAGATAGTGTTTTCATATAGATAAAAATCTGGCATTCAAAGTCAGGTTTGCAGATGTCAAACAGCCAAAATATGACCAAAACATAACTTTATTTTGTCTCCTCCTATTGTTTTACAAAATGTGTGGGGTTAATGGATTATCTGTCCTGTCCGCGTGATTTTTTCAATCAGTCAGTTGATAAATAAAGCATATTCAGGTTAAAATAAGAGTTATAATTTCAATTTCATTCTTAGGTTAAACACTTCCATTCCTTCCTCCAGGAAAGTGTGCATTTAGTTTTTCTCTTTCTTTCCTCATATTTTTATTTAGCATTAGAGTAAGTAGGTCTCTCCTTACTCAGATGCTGGTTCTCCAATAGTCTTTTCCAACCCTCATTTCTTTGGATGAATCTCCTTTCTGGTAAGCATAATCTTGCATTGTAAATTGCCTTAGGCCTTTTCCTTTCTGTGTGATCTAAGGAGAAGGACTCATGTATCTCTCGTCTTGTCATGGAGGGGTGATTAACTTCTTCCCAAGGACAGCCTTCTGTTCTGTCTGTCTTGTCACACACCACATTGAACTTTCTCAGGCAAGCGTCAGCCACCGATCCAACATGGCCCACGCTCCAGAAGCAAGTGCAAACTCTGAGGCTGAAAATGTTGCAACAGCCCACTCCCAGTCCCACCATTCAATAAATCTCCTTAGAGTTGGAAGTGACTCACCCACAAAACAAAACCGCAATTTCTTCTGAAAGCTCAAAATTCATTCTCTGCATATTCTGATCGATTTTACGGCCTTGCTTGGAAGGTGGTATGAATGTGGGGTTTTTTTTTTAAATGTATTATAGTAAAAGACATATTGACATTCAACTCTCAGAATACTCTAACATCACTGTCTGAAATAGTTCTGGAAGTTCTCTTTCATAAGAGTCTTTAGCTGTTCTACCATGGTAGCTTTAATGTCTGGAGTCCATTCAACAAGTCAACCTTTCACGATCATTTTGACTTTGGGGAAGAGCCAAAAGTTGAACAATGTCATATCTTCTGAAGAAGGTGCAGGAGGACATAGTGTCATGTTTTTCTGTATCTACCTCTCCATTGGATGGTATATATTCAGGAAAACAAGATCTGGCATGCATCAAAGTGGCAACTAGGGGCATACAGTTGCCCATAGAACTACATTTTGGGGGTACTACAATATAATTTATATTAGCAAAAAAAGGACAAAAAAAAATCAGTGACCCAGTATTATGATGGAAGACCTCCAACAATGACCAGTGTGTATATCAAAGTAGAATTGGAAACAGAAGCCAAGTTGGAAAAGTGCAAGAAGTCAGAAGATCAGGATGACCTGGCTTAATTTTGAAAATGGATAACTTGTGGAATCTGGTTACTTAGGAAAAAAAAAATGCTAGCTAGCTTCCCAAGATATCAGGGATTACGTTAAATGCATCACTCAGTGACAAAAAATGTCAAGAATTATTAAGACAAAGAAGACAGATATTATGAAGTAAAAAATGGCAAGATGTGGTGATTCATTGCTGCCAGAATAGTGAGGATGTAAAATAAATACAATTGGATACCAAGATCTCTTTTTTCTTGCTACTGGTTTTCATTATGTTTTTCTCTTCATATGTATTAATTATCCAAATAAGTGACATTCACTGTGATGCGATGTATATTTACATATCATGAATTGACTGTGTTGACATTTCTAACCCAGGTAACCCAGATGTCACTAGAGTGACTAATTTGAACAAGGAATTACAGAATCTTCCTTACCATGGAAAGGAAAATATAGTATATAACAGGAAGTGTAGAGATGGATATTACACTTAAATAATCAGGAGGAAAGTGTGAGGGTGTCAGTGTAAAACTAGTCATACAGGTATGTCGGAGGTCACTGATGAAGTATAAGGTGGAGAACAGGAGGCTATGACCATGGAATCAGAAGGATGAAGCAATACAAGAGGACTTGAGTAAAAGATAACAGGAAGGGGAAAGTACTTTTACTGGCATTACAAAACACAGTAATTGTCACTCACTGCCATGTCAACAAACACAACAACAACAACAACAACAACAGCAACAATTACACTTCTATCTAAACAAACATTTGGTATCATTTTAGTTTTTGGAAAAAAATATGATTGGGATTTAATGGCTATTCGAAAATAGCTGGCTGTCTGCTAGAGATGGCTAATGGACCACCATCATTCTGTATATATAGAAGGCTACAAACCAGTTGTGAAAAGCACTTTTATATATTATTATATATTTTCATTAAGAGCTTTTATTATACAGTGGCCAATAATCATATTTTGTCAAGGACCTCCCTTGTAGTAATGAAATTGCTACATACTGGCAAATTACTAAGTACCAGATAAGCCAAAATGATTGGTCACAGTAGTTTTAAGTCTCAGTAAGACTCACAGAAATCTAGAAGTAAGGGAAAACATACTATTACTATTCTTTAGATGTAAGCATTTCTTGTCATAGAGTGCTGGCTGAATAATGATCAAGCATATAATAGCATAAATGTCATTCTAATTTTACAAAACAGTTGTAAGTCTGTCTTATCAATCTGTGCATTTTTATAGCATGCTTTAGATTTTTATCATAATTTATCATATATTCTCTTAATGTATATATTCTCTTAATATATATAGAAATATTATATATATAGAAATATTATATATATGTATGTGTGTATATATACATTATATATTATGTATTATACATTATATATTATGTATATATATATATATACATACATACATACATACATGGAAGCATTTAGAAAATATGCAGCTCTTGGCAATTAAAAACAATATAAATAGAACGGAATATAGATAGAACGGAATGGAAATGGTGGGTTAGAGGATAAAGCTAAAGAACTCTTTCAGGAAAAAGAATAATAAAGGCAGAGAGAAAATAGGGAAAAAAAGTTTAAGAAAGTAAGGAACAAGATTTTGAAGGTCCAACATCTGAAAAACTTTCCTTTCTTGAAAAAGAAATCACATAAAATTGATGGAAAATAATTAAATAAATAATATTTTTAGGATTAAATTACATGCGTTTCCAAACTGAAAGGCTTACAAAGTGTGTAATATGAGAAAATAGATCCACATTAAGAAGCATTATTATGATATTTCATAATTATGGAGCTGATGAAGCAGTAAGAAATCCTCTAGAGAGAAAAATTAACATAAGCAAAAATAATTAATACTCAGAATAGAATTTAACTTTTCTAGGTCAATCCAGAGGCAAGAAAATGATGGAGAAATGTCGTTAACATTTTGAAGGAAATAATTAATAATTTTCTATCACTGATGGTTAACCTATAGCAGGAATGTAATCATTTTTTCTTGGACCAAAGATGTTAATATATGAATTGTTTTCCCAAACTAACACCTCAGGATTCATGTTTTATTACAGTATCAGTCTTAACAATAAATAAGTGGGTTTGGAGTTGCAGACTGAGCTGTTATCTCTAAAAGGTTTGCCATCACTCTTCTATACCTAGCCAAGCTATCATAGGCTCAAGGGTCAAAATGAAGATGTTCTCAAGCATGCAAACTGTCAAATATTTTGCCTCTTCTATACCTCTTTTTAGGAAGCTATTAGCCAATGTTTTTCACTAGATTAAATTCTATTATAGACAGAAAAAACAACAAGATTCAGAAAACAAGAAAGTCAAACCAGAAAAGAAGTAGTGATAAGGAAGAGAAATTCTGGGCTGACAACTCTGCCTCAGGGTTTGAAGGAAAGCAATCCAACCTGAAATATTGTGACTCAAGAGGACAAGCATGTTGAGATATGTTATCATCAGGATTTTTGTTCTAACGAAATATTTTTAATCTAACATAATGGCTAAAGCATTGATCATCCAAAACAAAGAATTAAGTCTTTAAAGAGGAAGAGATGAAAGCTAGGGAACAGGGAACCCAAATGAGGAGACAAACAAAAGGAATTCCAAGAATGATGGAGAGTGGGAAAGCCCAGAAAAACAGTTATGAAACGGGCCTACAATAGTCTCAAATGAAACAGAATATTACTGGTATGATTTATCTTGCAGAAAACTGGTTTGATTAAAAAAAAAACTTTTGGAAAGTATTTATATTATACACCGTACATAAAAAATAAACTAAGTAAATTTTAAAAATGTGTATTAATTTGAGTAAAGTAAATATAAGGGAAGAGAATCATAGTACTACATAATGCAAAGCTCTGAATAATATATCTATAAGAAAAATAATGTTAATTCTCAGTATTGTTTCAAAGAATATACAAAGGAAATGATGGTGTCTGAGAGCTATACAATACAATATATATCAATACAGGAAATCAACAGATAATATCTAATATTAATGAACTAGATGTCAGAATACAATATTAAGACATGTGAAGATGTTTAAATATTGAGGTAATAAGAATAATAGCAAGCTTCAAAAGTGGTTGCTTTGGGTCAGAACTATAGAAAATGAAGAGAAAATAGGTAAGAAAACTGTATGTTTTAAACAATCATTTTACTGTAATTTACTTTTTAAAATCTACTATATATATTAGTCAGTAAAATAATTAAGAATGGATTTTAAAATACTGTCCATTTCATACTTCTTCCCATGGTTGTACTGTTTAAAATTGATTCTTGATAACTGTAGTCATGGGGACTTGGGTTGGTGTGGTCATCTGGTTCAGCAATTTTGACCAAGTGTGTTACTTGCTTTTCAGGTACTTCAGTAGTGTCTGTACCAAGGATATAACAAAGGAAGCTTTCTGGGAATGGACCACGGCTACTCAGACCTCCCAGTAGTCTGGCTAAGAGTATCTTTCATTTAGCAAAGAATTATGACCAAAGTTGGATTGCAAGAAGTTAACCGTTCATTTAATTTAGTTCTTAACATTGAATTGGTACTAAAAATCTATTTATGGATTTTTCCTTTTCTATTCTCTTCCAGGAACATTATCTGGCATTCTAAACTTGGGGAAAAGTCTGTGTAAAGAACCTCTGAGTCTTGGCAGAGTGTATAAATTGTTAGAGATCTCATGAGTAAGACTAAACTGTGGGATGTCTCAGAATTGACCTTCAAGATCATCTTTTCCAACCCCCTCATTGTACATGTTACCGACAAATACAGCCAAAAGGGCTAAGTGATTTATCCAAAGCCTGTAGGAAAAAAAGAAAAAAATTAAAATTCAGGTTTCCTGACTTCAATGGAGTTTCATTATGGTAAAACATACCATACCAAACAACATGTTAAATCTCTATATTTTGTCACACTGTACTACTTTGTCTATTTAACATTCCAATATTCAGTCTCATATCCCACTGCACTGTACTGCAGTGAGCTTCTCTATACCATCCGGGCCAAGGCTATTCTACTTTGCGCTACACTACACTGCCCTGCTCTATGTGCTACCGCAGGATACTGTGTCCCACCACACCACTTCATACTAAACTATGTAACATTACTGCATTATTTGATAAATCACCTGGAGTGATTTTAGCTTTTATCTTCCCAGATACAATCCACTGAGTCCACCAACATGTCACCCTGAGAGCTCAGCCCCCAGGTACACCCTGCGATGATACTGCCTCTGATATCCCAAATCTCCTGTAGGGTCATTGTCCAAGCACAGAATCCTAGATTCCTCTACTGTTCTCAAGTCACATGCAAAGTGCCTTATTTTGAGCCCAGAGTTCTTTCAGTGACTCTGATTTCAAGTCCTCCTTTTTGCTGAATGTCACAGGGCTGAGAATGGGTTCTGGCGTCCTTTCTAACAAATGGAGGAATATTTTAGCTCATTCTTCACATTCTGAAGACCACAGCCTTGCCCTCATCTTGGCCTCTCCTCTACCCTTAGGAGTAGAGTTGTCCACTAAAAAGAGCTCAGGACCTGAACATCATCTCTACTTGTCACAGCAACAATATAACAGTGGAAACAGCAGTGGCAGTGTCATTACCGTCTTATCAGGGAGGAGACATACATTGGAAAAAACATATATGTGGCTAAAATCTCAGCTTCTGCTGTCATGTCTGGAATGACCACTGGCCAGCTGGTGACTGAATTATCAGTTTCCTTTCAGGTGAAAAAGAGGTAGAAAGGTGGCATCTATCATATAGGAGTGTTGTGAGGATTAATTGTAATTGCACAGTGATTTTTGTTTTTTTGCATCGTACTTAAACACAGTCAGTGCTGAATAAATGTTAGACATTGTAGTCATTTTATTTTATCTCTTCAAAATCCATCCTCACATCTGAAAGTGAGAACTAGAAAGTTTGAGAAACTTGTCCACCTTCACAGTTGGAAAGGGTAGAAACGAGACCAGAAGCCTCTGTTCTTAGCCCTTCCCCATCCGCCTTTTCAATAATCAAGCCCCCAGTCAGTCTGACTTTCTGAGCAATCCTCTGCCCACCTGTTGGGCGGCTCCAGCTTGGATCCCCCCGTGCCAGGCGGCTGCCTGAATCGTGACAAGAACATGTTGATCCCTATTGGCCCTGTGCCTGGCCCACCCAGCAGAAACTTCCCTACCAGCCTCTGCAGCAAGGACAGCTCTGAGCTCCTGTTCCAACCTCCGGAGCAGGGCTGCTGCCAGCTCTGCTCTGTGCCCTGGGCCTGTCTTGCTGCAGGTAGGCTGATCTGACTCACCGGAGAATCCTGCCTTCTGACTAACTCTTTCTAATGTCTTTTGCAGGGTCAACATTAATAGGCACATATGGACAGAGATGGGGTGGGGAGAGAAAGGGAGCAGGAAGAAAGATTGTGTTTACCATCGGCCTTATGAAGTGAACAGGAAATTGCTCAGGGAAGATGAACCACTATCCCATCCCCAGCAGAAGAGAAGCATGACCCTTCTTTGAGTGACTGAAGAGTTAATCATGACCCGCTGGAGACTTTATCACCTACAGTCTGATGCCTGAATTTTAGGCACTGCAGTATATTCACTTCAGTGCCTTTCTATTTTAATTCCCTGGAATGTAATTCCCTCTGCCCATTATTCTTTTTCACTATGGGTTTTTCTGACCCTCGGGGTAGATTTATTCTTCTAGCTGAATGATTACTCAGTGAGCCTTCGCCAAGGGATGTTCTGTTCCAAGAATGACACATCTCTTCGGGGATGACTCTCTACCTAACAGGGGTGGGTGGGAGGTCAGGGGAAGCCCCTACCCAGGAGAAAATAGTTTCTTTGTGTGCTTCAAGAAAAACATTCAGATGATGAACAGCCTGATTTGGGGGCTGTGTGTGGGTGAGCCACTCAAGTGAAGTCGTCCTCAACGTTCCCTCATAAGGAGAGATTATGAATTTAATGAGCAGAATAATTCTGACAAGACTTAAAGCCAAAGGCAATTAGCAAAGGATGAATAACTTGAATCTCTTGCGGTTATGAAATAATTTTGTCCTAATGAAATTCTACATGCATAGATCTCTGTAATACATTCAATCTACTACATTGTATGATTCTATTTGCATATACAAGCATTTCTCTACTCTGTGTTCAATGGCACACTTGTCCTGGAAGATGCTACAAAAAACCAGAGAGATTTGGATTGTTTCCAAGATTGGTAGGGTGGGTAGGGCTATGGGAAAAAATGAGAATTAAGTTGTGTCTTATACTGGTACAAATTCCCATTGTGAAGTGCAATCATGATGTGTATATGTAATATACCAATAAAGATTTCAATAAAATTTTTATTAAAAAAAACCCAGAGAAAAATGGTTAAATCTGACTGGAAATGTCAAGTAGTAGAATATCCTCATGAACAGAGGGCACTGGGCTATTAAATGCTTAGAGAACTGCTATACTAAGGATTTTGTTTAAGTTTTTTAATCGCAACATCCTAAATACAGACAAGAAATTACTCTTCCTACTCTGAAACCCATGGATGTCCCCAAGGAATCTATACTCCATACAATCCCTTTGGTATTCAGTAATAGGACAGCTAAAATCTTGAGGCAAAGACCAAAATGATCACTTCTCCAATGATGGCAATGGATAAATATTTTTATTATTTTTACTTTACAACAGTATTAAGATTCTTTATGGTGTGCTTCAGAACACTCTAAAAGACATGGAAACTTTATTCCTCTGGTGGTTCACTTCTTAGAAACTTCTCACTGTGTTTATTGAGTGGGTTAAGAGACTGACGAGGCCAAATAACTATTAAGAGCAAAATATCTTTACGTAATTTTTAAAGATGAGTTTTTACGGTCTTTAATGTTTGCTAAATGGATTATTATACCAATGTCTGGACTATATTCCCAACCCTACTATTCTTCTGCTCAGTCTCTATTACCACCAGATTCATTTTGAAACATTCAATATTAAGCTGTCAGTCTCCTCAATCAGAGCCTTGGTTGGCCCCCAGGGGGTCAACTATGGCCTAAATTCCCTCCTTTAAGATACTTCCTGGTGTTTCATCTATCCAGTCTTATTTTCTTTTAGTCTCTCAGCCTGTGACATTTCTAGACTCATGGTTTTGCAGTCTCCAATTTTGTGGCCCCTCCTTGACCTGTGACAAGTACCTGAAACAGTCAGCTTTCTCCTTTCGACAAATCTATAATTATATGAAACCCAAATTATATCTTCACATTCTTACAGACTTTATGGGATATGCTCCTATTCAGTGAGGTATCTAATGGGTCTCTAGGTGCCTTTGAGGTTTCTAGACTGTATCATTGGTGACTATGTTTAGTAAATTCAGCAATTAAATGTTCAGTTTGATATAAAGGGAGCTAGAAGATGATATCAACTATTTTTTAAAAAATCATAATTCTGAAGTGTCTGAAATGTTCTAAAATAGCTGAGATAGTTCCATGTATGTGTCACATATTTTCATGTGATAAAATCTCTCAGTACTTTTTAATCCTCATAGTATGTGAAGAGTCCTTTGCCTTGGTGACTCTGAGCAGCACTGTAAACTATAAAGTACCGAGGTTACTTTTGGTTCATCTGACTCCCTCTGGTACACAGTACATGTACAAGCTTCATAAACTTTTTCCAGTATTAAAAGAATTTTAAAAGTTGTGACATCTTTGCAGTACTGAAAATAGAACATGAGGAGCCTGAGCTACAATTCCTGCCCCTTTCATTTTTTCACTTTGAGATAGAATCCTGCTTAATTGTCCAGGCTGGCTTCACACTTGCAATCCACTGACCTCAGCCTCCTAGATATTTAGGATTACAGGCCTGTGCTACCAAACTCAGTGATGCTGAATGCTCTAAGAAAGGTATTGATTATTTTTTGCATGAGGGTGACAGTGGGAACAAGAGAATTAGGCATCTTCTTAGACTCATGTGTACTCAGTTCTCCATTTCTCTAATTCTGATGTCAGACCACCTTCACTCAAAGGTGCTACCCAGAAGGAAGAGAGAGTATCCTGTGCACTTCAGAGATAGCGCATGAATGGTACTTTCCAAAGAATGACAAATGGTGATATTCTAAAGAAAGAAGAATGCACAGCTCCAGACACCATTGGTTTCCACCGCAGTAGAGTTCTTTTTTATGCTCGATGCTTTTTTATGCTCTTTTTTATTCACGATGAAACTGTGAAAGTGTGACGTATGACCCTTCTCTGGACACCTCAGCTTTGTGTAAGACATGATTGTGCCTATGAGAAGCACAGAAAATGTGAAGTCAGACCAATACCTGAGGAAAGAGAGATGAAGTCCCTGTAGTTGACCATAAATTGCCACCCTGTGGATCACGAAATGGCATTTGTATTAATATTTTGCTTGTTAATTAACTTCAATAGTTATTACAAACACACTTCTGGTGGATTTACATATCATCACAATGGCAACTCCCAGATTGTATCAGTTGCTCTGTTGATTGAATGAATCCTGCTTTTCCCATTGAAAATGGGAAGTTATAGAATTTGATTAATTTCACTGATGCCTACAGTTGGCCAAAACCTACATGTGTGATAACACTAGCAACGAGCAAAATATGTATTAATAGTATGAGCATTTATGTTCAACTTCACATAGCCTAGCTCTACAGAATACTTATTATTTTTATGAGTTACTATTGTTATCCGGATGGATGTATTACCCTAGCATTCTTCAGAGACATATAAAACCTTCCTTCCTGAAAAACTCTTCTCCAAATATTCTGTCAGGCTCTGGACACATGTACACAAAGCTGAAAATGAAGAAGGTAGAGGGTACCCTGCGTTACTTACAGTGATAGTTTGTAAGGTGAAAATCAGCAAAATTTTACAGGGATCCAATGATCTCTTACGCTGGAAGAAAGTCCAAAGGTCAAAGTTAGCCAGTCTCCAAAAACTGTCAAGCAATTCTATTTTATCTGTTATTCAAATGATTTGTGTAGAAAATGTAACAAGAAAAATAAAATAATGTATTTTTCCTAGACGGAGAATCTTTACAATTCGGGTCACAAGACCACGCAGCTTCCTAAAGAGGTTTATTTTAAGAGGTAAAGAGGCCACCATTAATGTTTAGTGTTGGACTGGCCATGATAAGTTCAAATATCAAGAGGGATACCAGATTAAGCTGGCAGCCTAAAATGTTAAAAGGTGGAATGTACTTAAAACAAAGCATGGAATCTAGTAAGAGAGAAGCAAAAATAAAATAACAAAAAGCTCTCCAAAAAGTACATATTGGTCTCAGATATTAAAAATTACTTTTCCTTGAACTCAAGCCAGTCGAATTAAATATGCAAAAAGAATAATTCTTGTTGAGAAAGAGGTCTTGAGTGGGACAACCCAGTGAGCTAATGAGGAGTGTTTGGTGTGCCCACGTCCTGTGCACACTGGTTCTTACAAATGGGGTGAGCAAGAACCTTGACTTTTGCCTCCACAAGGACCTTCCTTTCTTCCCCAAGGACGATTAGTCACACACTCTGCGTTTAAAACTGAAACGTTCATTTTAAATACTACAAAAATGTGGCAGAGAGCTCAGGCGAGGCATCTGTTCCAGCAAAATGTTATGTTTTGATCATTTTCAAAATGATTTTTCTGTTTTTAAAGAAAGTGTGTGGACATGGAGATGAGTCAGTCAATCTGAGGGGTACTGTATCCTGGGTTATTTTGAAAGCTGCAAAATTTAAAAATACATGGAAAAAAATAATTTTCCTTAAATATTATTTCAATTTTATTCTTTGACTTAGTATTTCTTTTTCAATCTTTCCATAGCATCGAATTCATTGTGGGGGGTTTGCCACCCTTAACATTGCTACAGAATTCTCATCACATTCTAGATCCAGACCCACAAAAAATATTTATAGTTTTTTATTTATGGATCTAGGTAATCTATATTGGGAAAGAATGGCATATCGTATGCAAAGGTGATTTATTTAGACACACAGCTGCACTTCTTTCTAGAACATTTCCTGATTAGCTAAATATCAATAACAATCAATCTATTGCCTCACCCAGCTTCCTATGACTTAATATTAGATCTATTACTCAAAACCAAGTGTACAAAAATCACATAACTGGAATTTTTTTTGCTCTTATCTGTATGAGCCTTCATTTTCCAGTGTGAAGTACATTTAGTTTTACATAGATATCCCCCCTCCAAAATGTAGATTAATCTCTAGAATTGGAACATTTATAAACCTCATTGTAGTGTCGAGTAAAATAAAATTTCAGTTACATTTACTTTCCATGTTTTTTTCCTAGTATTGCAGTGTTCCCCTTCTACGATGCCTCCCAAGTAGACTGATTCTGTGAATACACATTTGGAGTTCTGTCTCATTCTGTCATTTTGAAGTCCCACTGAACAAGAAACTTACAAGTTGTGTCATGGAGCAAACTCCACTATCCTGCATTTTCCAAAGCAAGTCACCTGACATATTGGTGAGTGTGTCTTTATCTGTGAGAATAGGGGCATCTATCTTCCTGAGAGAGGACTCAGCTCTGAGAATGTCAGACATTCTTTGCATGTGCACAGCTCTTTTGAGTTAGTTTATAATTCCCCCCTATTGATGGAAATAGATCAGCACAGCTACCCAACCAACTATTTTTATCTTGGTCTGTTCGTTTTGGCCATCTGAAGCAGCATGATCAATTGGACCAACCATTCTGAGATACAAATTGGCTAGTGGGAAAGCCAAAACACCAGATTGGTTGCTTTTTTTTCCCTTTAATTGGTATTTTTCACTACATGAAAATATTGGGTGAAAATGGAAAAACTGAGTCAAAAATCCAGATGTTTGATCTGCCCGTTTCCAAATAGCCACACATTTTGTAGCATCCATATTTGCAACTGAATTTCTCAGCTTTCACCAGAGAGCCTGTCATCGTATAGATATGCCTTAGAGGAGTTGTAAACATGAAACAGATATGGTCCCAAGAAAAGGATCCCTTTTACCCAAAATGACAGTTGCTTGTGCATCTGTTGTTTTCTCACCAAGCAGCTTCCTGGACAGAGAGAGGACAGGGTCCATTGTTCAAATCCTGTATCATTGTCTTCTTTATATAAGCTCATTGCTGCCTAGAAAGGATATTTGTTTGAGCTGAATAACAGCAGGGGGAAGAAGAACTTCTCCCCAGAATTAGTCCATAACAAACCAAGTATAGATGAAAATGGATCCATGCAGCCGTGATAGATCATAAAGCCCATCCGTGTCTTCTGAATTGGCTTATCTCACTATAAACTGTTCTCAGCTTCTACTAAGCACTGGAATGCTGAGCACTGAACTCTTCTATCCAGTCTGCTAACAAAACATATATAGTTTGAACAAGTTTAGTAAACATAAATAACACTACCATTATGTGGGTAGGGGGTGGGAACTGGGGGTGAAGGCTAGAAGTGAAGTATATTGCCATTTTGCTTATTTTTGATGGCTGACATTTGTTTGCTTTGCTTCTTCTGCACCCAGGAACACATTAATTCAAAGCCACAACCACAGTATGTAGTATCTGTAATTTTTCTTTTCTCCTCCTTGGATTCACTACTCTTGAAATATCACATTTTAATTATGTGCATAGCAATGACTTCATTGCTTCTTAACTCAGCAGCAGCCAACTCACTTTCCCCCGATGGTGTGATGACCTGTCCTGTGGGAGAAATCCATCTGTTTATATTATTTAAGCCATATCTACACAAGGAACAGGTTTTGTATGTTTTGAAACCATTTTCCTTATTTCACTGCTTACTGCTTGCCTGGAAAGGAGAAACCAGGGAACCAAGAGGAAATCACTGCAATCAATAGGAATATCTAGCAAAGCTAATAAACTTAATGCTCAATGTAAAATAGGAAGAAGGGGAAAATGTTGAGATTGTAACAAAAAAGTAAGGGAACAAATTTTATGTATATGGGGGGTGGTAGGGTGGGTAGGACTATGGGAAAAAATGAGAAGTTGTGTCTTATACTGGTACAAATCCCTATTATGGAGTTCAATCATGATGTGTATATGTAATGTACCAATAAAGATTTTAAAAAATTTTTAAAAAGAACAAGGCTCAATGTTTTCGAAAAATAATGGCATTGACCTCATATATTTGACCATACTCACATACATACATGAAACAGTCTACAGCTAAATGTATAATGAAGAGTGACCTATATTTTTCATTTGGATTACATATGAAAAAAACCAAGAAAGAAAATACTTGACCCCAGATAATCTATGAATGCTAATGAAAACTCTGCTGACCTGGTTGTCTCTAGGATGTTAATAATAGGTTTATAAAGGAAAGTGATTCTACCTGTCTGGCATGAATTCCTGGCTTGACGGTAAACACTGGTTGAAATGTGCTTAATAGAGTACCTTCAAAAGCAATTTTGTACTGTCAACTGACTTTTACAAGTAATTGGAGAAGATTGTTATCACTCATCACAAGAAATCTTTCCATGAGAAAGGCTTATTCTAGAAAGAATGCACTATTCATATGTAGAACATTTTGTTCATCTGTGTGGTGTCTGGGCTTTTCCTCCATGAGTACAATGGTTTTTACTGATGATGCGGGAATTCTATAAAATGAGATAATATGCCATGATCCCAAGACAGAACTGGTGAAAGACTGGAAAGTTGTCTTCCCCAATCTGTAAGGGAGGCACATTTTAAATCAGAAACATGAAATTCTCCTGCTTATGGTAGTTGATTCATGAACCTTGATGAACCCATGAAGATACAAAGCACTAACATATTTAGCATATCCTGAGCAGCCCATAATGCTAGGAAAGCAAGCTTCATGCAAACATAAATGCTCAGTCTTGGAATTCTTTCAAATTTAGATTAGTGTTGTATTCTTTGGCTCTTCACAGACAGTGAGGAACTTGAGATTCTTCACTAGTATCTTATCTCTAAAGCATACAGCTTGGAGGGTTACTGGGTTATAGGGAATGTGTATTGGACCCACCCCACTTCCTAATCCTGGAAGGCAGGTTTTGTGTTTGTCTATTTCTTCTTGGCCACTCCTTTTCTACCAATTCCTGTCATCTTGCCTACTTCATAATTATTGCAGCCATTCTGTGGAACCTGGTCATATTACCAGGACTCTCACTATTATTTGGAAAAAGAAGGTAAAGTGTAATAAATAGTGTTGCACCTAAGCAGAAGGGGAAAAAAAAAAAACAAAACAAAAAAAACCCCTTTCTGGTCTAGGACATTCTGAATGATTTTCCAGAGTGAAAAGACTGCATATTGAGTTTTCAAAATTGACCAAAGCTGGCAAAGATATTCTTCTAAGAAAGAAAGTGATGTAAAATAAATATAAATCTGAATTACATGAAATAACCCAGAAATGAATACCTGCAACTAAAGGTCTGCAAGTTGGTTTTGTGCTATCTGTACATCTTCAGGGAGGAGAAGATTTGGGCACCTTACTCTTGTACCCAGCAGCCTCATACATGCAACTCATCACTAGGAGAACAGACTGTTGTATTTATTGAAAAATGACTCCCTTTCAAGTAATAACTGGTTTTTTATCACTTCTATTATAACAATATATTCCCAAATCATATTCAATATCTAATTTAATTATGTTTAATTATACTCAATTCCCAATTACATGTTCCCAAATCCTGGTGAAACATATTTATAATTTATAATCTTGCATAGCATGCCAATTATTAAGTTGTTGCTTCTTTGCTTCAAATCTACCTTTCTGCCATGACTTTTTGACAATGACTTAGGATTCTGAAAATCACTTTCCAGCTTGGTTGAAGGCCTCCATCCAACTTGTAACAGTTTGAGCTGTATTGTTTCTGACTAAATATCTTCCTCTTTTGTCCCTCACTGGGATCAATTTCCATGGAGACATCTTTGGAGATAGAGAATTATTTTTCTTACTAGTTACAACACACTTGAACTAGTCAAGACTTTTATGGTTTTAAGCAGTAGAAATCCTGGAACTGGAATTCACCAAAGGAAAAATTTCTTGATTTACATAAATACACATTAGGAAAGGCAGGAAAATTCATCTGGGATGGAATCAAAGGGTCTCTCTGCATGACCCCAATCTCCACAGAAGATACACAGGCTCGCGCCTCTGCTTCTCAACGCAGTTACTCTACATGTAGAAAACTCATCTGCTGGTTTGTATTTTCCAATTTACCATGAAAAAGACTGAAGACTTACTATTTCTGTTTGAGTTCCTAAACTGAATACTGTGCTGAAGGGGTTTCATTGGTACAGTTTGGATCAAGAGGCCATACCTGTCCAGTCAGTGGGTAATCAATGGTAAAGAACGGCTGGAGGGTGACAAGTAGCAGTTTCAGTTTGGATTTGGTGTCTTTCCCCATAACAACAGCAGTAGTCAAAGGAAAGGAAGCATAAACTAGCCACGACAGCCGTTTAGTCCAAAACCTGGAGTGGACGATTGATTTTTCAGTACAGGCTTGGATGCCAGTCTAGACAAGTGAAATAATAGGTGGGCACCATCCAATCTATTACTCTAGCCATAAAATTAGAGTTCATAAAATTACATATCTACAGTGCCTACTATGTAGTAGAACACATGAGGAAACAAATTATTAGTCGTTAGTAAAATGCATCGGTTCTTTGGATAAATCTGGAGTCATATAAGTATGAGATTTGAAATGTCTTTCTTTTTTGTTTTGGCTTTATAATGGTGCTCTATAAACTAATAGTTTAAATATGTGAAAGCTCAACATATAGCTATGAATCTTAAATACAGATAATCTTTCATTCAGTATTTTGGGGGCTAAATTTGGTTTTTTTTTTTAGGGTGGAAATGACTTATTTTAAAATAAATACATAACAAGTACTATGTCCCAGGTACTGGCTTTGGAATTTTATAACCGTGTTATTAAACCCACATAATGATCCTATAAAACAAGTAATAAATTCAGCAAGATAATAGAATACCATATCAGCACACAAAAATCAGTAACATTCCTGTAGACCAATAATGTATCCATGCAGAAATAAGTTAGAAAATAGTATCATTCACAATAGTTTAAGGAAAAATTAAACATTTATTAACTTAATGAAGTGAAAGATTTCTCCAACTAAAACTATCTTACTCTGTAAAAGAGATAGTAGGAAATAGAAAGACACCCCAAGTTCCTCGACAGTAGAACATGTATTGTAAATATATATATATATATATATATATATATATATATATATATATATAGCCACTGTACCCAAGCTGCAGCATAGATTTAAGGCAATCTCAACATAAATATCAACAGAATTTCCCCACAGAGCTAGAGAAAAAGAATCCTAACATTCATATAGACCCAGAGGAGACCTGGAGACCAAAAGTAATTCAGGGTAACAAGCACAGTGGAAGGAATAAGAGTCTCAGATCTCAAGCTATGTTGCAAAGCTAAAGCAATGAAAACAACACGATCCTTGCACAAAAAACATGGTGAATGGGACAAAACACGATGCAGCAACAACCCCAAGTACACCTAGACATCTGATCTTTGACAAAGGCACTAAAACTTGTTAAAAAGAAAAGTATCTCTTCAACAATCAGTGCTTGGAACACTAGTCATCTGCATGCACGAAACTAATCACATATCTCTCACTCAGTACTAAAATAAAACTGAAATAGATCAATGGTGTAGATAATGAGACAGAAATAATCTACTCAAAGATAGTTTAGGTAAAATCACTGAAGCCACATATGCAAGGCCTTTCTGAATCTCCATTGCAAAAGAAATAATATGATGAGCAAACAAATGAGATTATATCAAATTTAAAAGCTTCTGTACAGCAAAGGAAGTAGTCAGCAGTGAAGAAAACACAAAATCTGGTCAGCCATTCATTGGACAAGGAATTAATATTCAGAATAAATAAAGAACTCAAATAATTGGCCAAAATACAAGGCCTTATTTAAAAAATAGGCAACTGGAAGGAATAGACACTTCTTCTCTGGAGAAGTGAAAGTAGCCAATAAATATTTTTTTAAAATATTCAATGTCCCTGGCCATGGAAAATGCAAATTAAAACAATATTTAAATTTCACATGCTCCATTAGAATGCCATCATCAAGAAATTGAATTTAAAAAGCTGGTGAGACTGTAAGAAAAAGGCAACCTTTCTGCATTGTTGGTAAGACTAGTAATATGACTGTGAAAGTCAGTAGGCAGATTCTTCAAGATCCTAAAACTAGAAATCCCAGTTGGCCCAGGTATTCTTCCACAAGGTATCTTTCAAAAATAAAGATATATTATAGTGATACACATGTAACAATGCTTATAACAGCATGATTCATAATAGCTAAATCTTGGAAGCATCCTATATAACCAACAACAGAAAAGGAAAAAGAAAATGTAGTGTGTATTCATGCAATCAAATGCTACCGTACCATAAAGAAGGATAAATTTGAGTCATATCTTGAGATTCTTCTAATACAAAGTAAAATAAATCAGATACATGTTTAAATACTACATGATCTCCTTAGAGTTAAAACACAAAGTGTAACAGAGCCACTCTAGGAAACAAGCCTGTAACACGTGAGCCTTTGAGAGATAATCAATGGTCAATCTATTGCAGATTTTTATCACCTATGTTTAATGCTCAACTGATAAATCACTGACAAAACCACTCAGCATTCTACTTCATTTATTTATCTTGGCATAATTCTTAAGACCATGAGGCCCTGATATAAACTAAGTATCATGTGAGGGTTTGTCAGAGGTTGTTTCATGTCCTAAGGGAGCAACCCTTCCAATCACCCTTGAGCTTTATCAATTATTTGAGTTGAGTTCTACAAAGTGTAGATGAAGTCTGAGCCTTTAACATTTTATCTTCATTTTTCAATATGCTTTCAAAAGTCATTTTATAAAATTAAATTCATCCTGCTCACTTCTAAGTCTTTTATTTAGTAATGTGTCCTCAATTAGTGACTTGGGCTGTCTTCAGAAGACACCATTCTGTCTTCTACTCGCTGCTAACTGTAAGCTTCTGACCTTTGCCAGGGTCACAGACTACCTGTGTTCTGTTCAAAACAGGTATTCCCTGGATACTCTTACCTATGAGATTCAAGTGTTTTAAAAGATCTAAACACCAGGCAATGGAAAATTATGCAAAACTGTACATTAAATCTGTGAGGTTAGGAAATTGGGTCATTTCTCAAACGTCTTAGTCCACAAAAATATCGTTCTTATAGACCAAGGCAGAGGAGCTGAGAATTACATAATCTTGACCAGTCTGCCTTGAAAATTTGCTTTGACTGATTGCATGTTACTCACATGTCATCAATGCTAAAGGTACAATTTGTGATACACATAGTTATTTTTTACCTGTAGAGTGGTTTGCTGAGCATAATTTCTGTTGCATGATAGTTTACACCTGATAGGTAGAAAATATTTTCTTCTGGCATGTGTATATGATGAATAGTTATACTTCTACTAGCTGGTAGTTTGGTTTTTATTTTATGGATTGTCATCTTTAATGTAGGAAAGCTAATGCTAAATTTGTGCCTTGATTCTTAGCAACTTACAGGGTGTTCTGTGGCATGGCTATTTGGATCAGCCACATTGCTGGCTCCATTTTCTGAACTTGAGGTTCTCTATCACTTCTCAGAATTCTAATCATCATTTATTGCACTGCATTTTATACCTGTTTATGAATTGTGAGTTCTTTTTAGAAATGAGATGAACTCTAAATAAATGCATCATTATCTTAGTGACAAATGCATTAGTAACAAATAGGAAAGACAAGAATAACAGGGGGAGATTATCCTGTTTTGTGATGGAAAAGAAACTGATAAAGAAAATAATCTTGGTATATGAATAAGATTCCTCTGATAGGAGAAGTAGGAGTAGCATTAAAGTGGGAGGAATTTCAGACAATGACAATGGATATACCAAATGAGTTTAAAAAGAGACAGTGGCCATATTTTCAAGAGTAGAGGGAAGAGACAGCAGAACAGGTATGAATGATGGAAAGCCAACTTAGCACAGGTTGTGAAATGCCCAGCATATCATGTTATGAATAGGGGCTAGTAGACTATGAGGAATGATAAAAAATGAAATGGGGAGATTGTTAAGTCTTACTAGAACTTTGACTTTATGTTTTAAGTGAGATAGGACTCTGAAAAAGGTTGAACAGAAAAAAACCTTACATATTTCACAGAATCATATTGGGTTAAATTGGGATGAGCCAACCTGGAAACAAAGACAGAAGAGAGAAGGTGGGTACAGTTATCACAGCACTGACCCAGATGTTCATGATGAACCTAGATACTGGAAATATCCAGAGGAAGAGATGATGGTATTTGATGGTGCACTGCAAGTGAATGCAAAAAATGAGACCAAAGTGGGGAGAGGGAGGTAAAGAGGATGATGAGAGAGAAAGAGAGAGAGAATGAGATTGCAGAAGAAGAGAGAAAAGGAGAGAAGAGCAGAGGGAAGTGGAGGGGAGGGGAGGGGAGGGGAG
>PVIR01013260.1:0-42735 GCA_004026965.1 Petromus typicus
AAAAAAAAAAAAAAAAAAAAGAAGTCTCCTTGTACCTTTCATTCATTTTCCTCCAAGGGTAACACCTCTCAACGCCATAGTAAAACATCACAAGTGTTTTGGCTTGACATAAGCCACTGATCTTTAGACTTTCCCAGTTTTATTTGTATATTTAATTCTATGAAATTTTATCACATATGTAGGTTGCTGTGCCTGTCCTCACAAGTGAGGATACAGAATAGGCTAGGTCAGGTGGCATACACCTGTAATCTCAGCGCCCTGGAGGCTGAGTCTGGATGATCACCATACAGACAAACATGGGCAATTTAGCAACTTAATGAGGCCCTGGATCAAAACAAAACAAAACAAAACAAAATTTAACAGGGCGTGGATGTAGCTCAGTAGGAAGGCCCTGTGTTCAAACGCCAGTACCCACCCCCCAAAAAATAACATGGATTAGTTCCATCATGATAAGAAATACTCTGTTGCTAACCACCTCCCTCACTCTCTACCCTGACCTATGCTTAACCCTTGACAACCTCTAATCTTTCCTGTATTTCTAAAATTTTTTCAGTTCAAAATCATACAGTATGTGTGATTCATATAGTACATAGTTTTTTGATGTTGGTTTTTTTTCACTCAACATAATCTATCAAATTCATCAAATTTCATTCAAGTTGATGTGTGTTTCAGTAGTGTGTTCCTTTTAATAGTTTATTTCTTTTTACTATTAAGTAATATTTCACAGTTTAACTATTCATTTGCCAAAGGTTATTGTTTACAGACTTAGGGTTTTATGCATAATACTATTATGAAAATTCACATACGTAATTTTCTGTGAACATAAATTTCCATTTCCTTGGAAACCGCACTCAGCCAAAAGATGCAATTGTTGTGGTGCATGATGATTGTAGTACAGGCTACTTTTTTCCCCGTGACACTGGAGGTTGAAACTAGAGCCTTCACATTGACCTATATGCACAGCTCAGCTCTTTTTTATTTTTTATTATGAGACAAGTTCTAACTAAGTTACTAAATTGTCTAGGCCAGTCTTGAACTTGAAATCCACCTGCTTTGGTCTCGAACAATGCTGGAATTACAGGAACGTACCACTATGCCCAGTGAGAGTTCTTTATACATATATCATAAATACTAGGTCTTTTTGTCAAATGTGTGATTTGCAAACTTTCCATCAGTCTATTGTCCTTTCAGCCTCACAATAGTGTTTCACTAAGCGAAAGTAGTTTGGATGAGGTCTAATTTATCCATTTCTCATTCTACTGATGTGTTTTGATCCCAGGGCCTCTTACATGTAGAAGAAATTCTCTACTACTGGTCTACGTGTCCATTACCCCATCCCTACTCATTTGTGACCCACCTTTAGCTAATTTTTCTATAAGATATAAGGTTTAGGTTATGTAACCCTGACCTAACATTTTATATTTATTTTTTTGTCCTATAGATGTCCAATTTTTGTAACATTGTTCTTTCTCTACTAAATTATTTTTGGACCTTAGGTCAGGATTTAGCTCTGTGGTTCTGATTCCTGCCTTGCAAACACAAGGTCCTGAGTTTAATTCCTGGTACAAAAAAAAATAAAGAAAGAAAAAGAAAATTATGATTGGACCTTAGTCAAAATTTAGCAAGGTAGTTTGCTGTGTTTATTTATGGGTTCTCTGTTTTATTCTCCTATAGATCTCTGTCTACTTTTATACCCACTTGTCTTTCAGTTTTCATTATAGAACACAAAACAATTTTCATAAAGAAGACAAAGAAGAAACAAGAACTACAGGGAAAACATTTAAAAAGAGCATTAGGAAGCCAAAACTAGTAATTTAAAAATTAAAATTAATAACTTCTGATTTTATCGTTAAGTAAATGTCTATTTTCATACATAAAAATAAAATAAACCTTAATATCTAGCAGAGAAGTTCTTCCAATTTTATCCTTTTTTCTTAACATTGTCTTGACTGTTGTAGGGCTTGTGTCTTTCCACATAAATTTTTTAAGTTTGTCTAGATCGACAAAAAAAACATGCACTGTTGGACTGTCTCTCCATTTATTAGCTTGTCTTTATTTTTGTGTCTTCATTTTGTTATTTTTCAGCATACAGATCCTGTAAATCTCTTTTCAGTATAACTTAAGTATTTATGACACATAAGTTCTACAAATGTTTTGTTAAGTATATATCTAAGATTGTAAGTATTTACAATTGCCTTAAATTATTGTAAATGGTATTTTTCTCTTTATTTCATTTTTAATTATTTTATTAGTATATGTTTGCAGTACACAGTTTCCATTTCTGTGGGAAGTTGGTACATGTACATAACGTATCTTAATTCTTTTCTTTACTCCCTTTCTCTCTCCTCTCCCCCTCCATCTCTTGATCCCCTTCCCATTTGAGAAACATCTATCACCCTACTTCCTACAACCTTTCTTATTTTCCTCCTTTTTGTATTTTGAGGTTTCCATATAAAAGAAGTGATGTGATATTTACAAGGAAATAGTACCAGTAATAAACTCATGGGATCGTATCATTAAATTGCTTCTGCATGGCAAAAGAAACAACCAATAGAGTGAAAAGACAGCCTACACAATGGGCAAAAGTTGTAACAGCTATTCCTCAGATACAGGACAGATAATTAGAATACATGAAGAACCAAAAATAAGTTAGATTCTCCCAAAAGAGAAGACTCTGTAAAAAAAAAAAAATGGACAAGTCAAATGGTATTATGTTTTAATTGTGGTTTCCATATGGTCATTGTTAATATGTAAAATATATAGACCATGAATCCTGCAACCTTGCGGAACTCACTTCTTAGTTCCAGGATTTGTTTTGGGGATACTGGGTGAGATTATTTTTTTTTTCTGTATACAATCACATTATTGGCAAAGGGGGACACTTTTCTTTCTGATTTTTATGACTTTCATTTCTTTTTCTTGCACATTGTACTAACAACAACCTTCTATAATCTGGCTACTAGAAGTGATGAGAATGAACACTGTTGCTTTATTTTCAATCTTGAAAAGAGAGCAATCTTTCACCAGTAAGCTTAACACTAGCTCTGGATCTTGTGTAAATACTTTTTATTATTGTTATTCTCTTCTATTTTTGGCTTCCTGAGAATTTTATCATGAAGAATGCTTAACAGTTCTTCTGACATACTGGGTTTTTTTGATATGATGGGTAGCACAGATTGATTTTTAAATGTCACTTTTGCAAAACCAAAATAAATCCCACTTGATTCTGATGTGTAATTATTTGTACATATTATTGGATTAGATTTGGTAATGTGTTATTGAGTATTTTAGTTTCTAAAGTTCATGAAGTTACAATGGCATGTAGTTTTTTTGAATTGTATCTTTCTACTTTTAGTATAAATATAAAATGGTCTCATAAAATTAGGTGGGAAGGATTACCTTCTACTTTCTGGGGAAGATTGGGTAAAACAGACTAATTTCTTAAGTGTTTGGTAAAAGTATTCATCTATCTGAGCTCGGAAATTTGTTTTTGAAGAATTTTACATTACAATTTTTATGTATTTAGTCATTATAGTAGTAGATCAGGTGCCTATTTCACCTCAATTGTAGTTTTCCATTTCATAGTTTTTGAGAAATTCCTTCTTTTCTTTCGAGTTGTCAAATGTGTGAGCATAGGATTATTCCTTTGTTTACTTTTTTAATAGCTGTAGTATGTATAGTGACATCTCTTTCTGGATATTTGTGATTTGTATCTTTTCTCTCTGCATGTCAGTTTTTCTATAGCTTTGTAGATTGTATTGCTTTTTCACCAGGAGCCAGTTTTTTCCTTCATTGACTTTTTTATGTGCTCTCAATTCCATTTATTTTTGCTTTTAGTTTGTTGTAATTTACTCTCATCTGCCTACTTTGGCTTTATTTTGCTCTTATTTCTCTTGATTTGGGGGTCTGAGAACCGATGTCATTGATTTCAGAAATTACTCTTTTCTAAATGCAACTATTTAGTGTTAGATGATTCCCTTTCAGAAATGCTTTAGTTGTATTCCACAAGTTTTGATATGTTGCACTTTCGTTTTTATTTTTTTCTATGTATTTTTAAGTTTTCTTTGATATTTTCTCTTGAACTCAAGGATTGTTTAAAAGTATGCTGCACAATTTCCAGTTGATAAAGAATGCCTTATTCCTTCTGCTGTTGACTTTTGCTTCAATTCCCACACTTGAAGAGTATACTCTGCATGATTTCGATGCTTAGAAATGTTTAAAGCTTAGTCTTATGATCCAAAATATGATCTATCATGATGAATGTTCCACAGTTGCTTGAAAAGAATTTGCATGCTGTTGTTTTTGTTCTCTAATTGTCAGTAGATCTGGTTAGTTGATGGTGCTCTTCAATTCTTCTGTTTTGGCTAATTTTTTGTCTAGTAGTTCTATCAATTGCTAAGAATGAAGTATTTGAATTTCCAACCATGATTGTAGATTTGTCAATTTTTCCTTTCACTTTTATCAGTTTTTGTTTTGTGCATCTTGAAGCTCTACATCTTCTTGGGGAACTGATTTTTCTGTAATACTGTGACCCACCTCTAATTTCATAGTAATTTTTTTTTTTTTTTGCTCTGAAGCGTACTCTATCTGATATTGTAAATACATCTATTTTTTAAAAATTAATGTTTGCATTTATTCTTCTATGTTCAAAATACCTATGTCACTGTGTTTGATGTGAGATTATTTTAGAAATTATATAGCTGAGTAATGACATTTTATCTATATAATCATATCTTCTCACTGGTGCATTCAGACCATTATCATTTGAAATAACTATTCATCTACAGGTTGAAGCCTTCCATTTTATTATTTACTTTCTATTTCTCTGTTTCCTATTTCTTTGTTTCTCTTTTCTTGTCTTTCTGTGTGTTACTTGAGCATATTTTATGGTTCTATTTTATTTTGATTATTTTTTAGTATATAATTTGCATAATTTTCTTCTTGACAGTTCTAGGTATCATTATACACATAGGCCAGTTACTATTCTTATTGAGATCAGTGTTTTATTCCTGTGAATTAAGAACTGCAGTCTTCTTTTTATGTCTCTTTACCCTCCTCATTTTTGAAATATAATTGTCTCCACTATTTTCTCTGCATTTATTAACACAAGATGCTGTTACAATTTTTTCTTCAATCATCAAACATAAAGAAACTCATAAATATACATTTACTATTACTTATATTTGCCCTTATTCTTGTACACTGGCTTATTCTTTTTTCTTTCAGAAGTTTGAATCTTTCTTTTATAGTTTCCATTCCATACAGAAAGCTCCCTTTAGCCATTCTTTAAGGGTAAGTTTACTAGAAATATAGCTTTTACTTTTCCTTTGTCTAAGAATGTTTTTCTGTCTTCTTCATTCCTGAAATATAGCCTCACAAAATATAGCATTCACAATTGAGAGTTCTTTTCTTTCAGCACTTGAAAAAATTCAGGCCACTCCCACTTGGATTAAATGGTGTCCAATGAGAAATAACTGTTGTTTGAATCCCTGTGCCCTTTAAACAGTGAGTGTACTGTTTCTTCCTGGTAAATTTTAAGATTTTTTTTTTTACTTTGTCTCCAATTTTCAGAGGTCTAATTATTATTTGCCTTGATAGTTTACCTATTTGGCTTCACTCAGGTTGAATCTCAGATGTTTAAATGTTCTGCCAAACTTGAGGACTTTCCCACCATTACTTCTTCAAAATTAAGATGCCTATATTTTTCAGGTCAGACATTTTTTTCTTTTATCATTCTGGGACTCAAATGATATGAATCAAAATACTTTTTTGTCGCTATTGTTACTCCCAAGAACATTATTTTTCCATTATTTTTTTCAGTATACTTATTATCATTCAAGTTAAACAATTTTATTCTTTTTTAAATCAAGTTAAACAATACATTCTCCCAGTTCATCTAGTGAGGGTTTTTTTTATTTTAGTTATTGTATTTCAGTTTTATAATTTTAATTTGGTACTTCTGTTAAACTTTTCTCTTTACTATGATCATTTTTATTTATTTCAAACAAATTGTAATTATTTGCTGATGCTAGCTGATGGTGACTGCTTTAAATTCTTTGTCATATGTTCTAAACTCTGACCCATCTTTTTATTGGCATCAGTTAATTATCTTTGTAGTAAAAGTTGTGATTTTTTCCCTGGTTCTTAGTATAATGAATAATTTTAAATTGTATTTCTGACAGGTTATTATTTAGAAGAGCATTCATATCTTTTGTTTTGGTGGTCATTTTCCTTTAGCTTGTAGGTTCTACTTTACCTTGGAGGGCTACAGTAAATTTAGTTTAATAAATCTTTGTGATAATATTGTTCTGCTTTATTTACCTAGTCCTGTTTGAACTTCTATTAGATTCTTGCTGCTGTCACTTTCAAGGGTGGAAGGTGTTTCCCTGGGCATCTCAGTGATGCTAAATGAGGAGTGGGCTATTCCAGAACTACCAGAAGGAGAACATTTCCCCTGGCCTTTTAACTTTCCCCTGGTGACATTTGGCTTCCCATTCTCTTTCCACAGGTGCTCCTTGAGTATTGAAGACTCTTCCTACATGCCTTTTGTCACTTAGTGAAGGACCAAGAGTCACAGGATCTGGATGGCTTTTTGACCTTAGGCAGAAGGTCTGGAGATGTTACTTCTGGCCATTAGGTCAGTGGCTGGGAAACATGGAACCTGTTGCTTACTGGAATGGGCTATGGTCCAGGGAAGTTCCTGAAGCTGAGATAAGGAACTCAACCCACCTTCCTGTTAGAATAACTTTACAGGTTTGCTGATTGTGGTTCTGGAAAAAGAATTTTCAAGACTGGTCAGTAAGAGGCACAGGATATGTTTTAATAGGCAGAAATGAAAAGGTATACACTCCAAGAATAGAGTATGGTCCTCCAAGGTGAGAGGTGACTTGTTTCATGGAACGTTTATTCTTCTCTTGAGGGGGTGGAAACCCTGGAAAAAGGAAGCTTATCCTTAGAAGAGCAGTGGCCTGCTCTACTGATATGGATCTCTTTTTAAAAAATCTTTACTGGTACATTATGAATACACATCATAATTGCATTCAACATTGAGAGTTTGTACCAGAATATGACATGACTTGATGGATAATTTAAGTATTCTTTGGATTCTCTCAACCTGTTGCTTTATCTTAGGATCAGGCTCCTGCCTCCTACTTTCTCAATTAAGATAATTTATGGATTCTCAGTATTCCCAAGGAATCTTGAGTGTTATGGGTCTGGAAAGAAAAAAATAAATAAATTTAACCAAAGGGGTGCTGATATGGATCACCTTGGTTGACTTTGACTGGGTCCCAATCATCTAACTCAGGACCACTTTGGACCACCACTATTGTTAGTTATGGGTCAAGGAATGAATGGAATTCCTGAGCTCTCTTGCGTCTCTACTATGAGTAGACTGACCTACTACTGCCACTGGGCATGGGTCTCCCTGCTAAGTTTCTGTTAGCTTTGCGTCTTCCTGTAAGTAATGAAAAAAGGAAAACCTAGGGGACTCACTGCTTACCATCGTACTGTTCTTCAAGTCCTCTGAGGTCCCAAGCCAGCTCATTTTCTTCCCTTCAGACTCAGAGTTCTTTTACTGTTTTCTGTTGAACTATTTCCCAGGTTTTTAACTAGCAGCATTTTTTAAAATAAAAATGATAAAAGATAATTCCTCAGAACAGACATCATTTCTGAGAGATGGATATATTCAAATTCATTTAATACAATTCTTTCTACAATCCTGTGGGTTTGAAATATCAAAAAAAAAAAAAGCACTGAATATAAGGTTATGCCAGCTATAAGCCAATCTCCTGTAGCAATTTCAGTTTCCCCTACTTTGATTTGCTCTATTATATTTATTTTGATCAACAAAATAAGTGTTTGGTCAAGACTCATTAAGCAGAAATGATTTCAATCAATGCTAGTTTTGGGTGATCATCTGACAAAATACATTAAAAATGAAGCAAAGAAATTTAATGTAAATTTAGTCATTACGCCTGGGGACATAAGACTCAGTTGCAAGAGTTAGGTGTTGATATAATCTCATTTTTAAGGATTACTTTTCAAAGTAGTGCAATAAAGGTCTACTTTGGAAAATGATGAATATAAGCCAAAAGGATGAATTTTCTGAAAAATTGTCTTAATGTGGGGATAGGAACTTGAAGCTCAAATATTTACGGTGACAATATCATACATTAGATAGAAGTACGGGCCTGGAGATTTAACTCAAGTGGAACCACACCTACCTTGGAAGCACAGGGCCTGAGTCCAATCCCCAGTACCACAAAAAAATAAAAATATTAGAAGAATTAAAAAGATAAAAGTACATACGGCTCAAAGATGTTGCTCTTATTATTATCAAAGTCACTGATGTCAAAGATTAATGATTAGTTTAAATGCATTTGTTTCATAAGAAAAAGGACAGAATATCTCAAAATTAATGTTTTGTTTTATATAAAACAAAATTTTAAACATGTGCATGTAAGTTTATTAGAAAATGAAATAGAAGCAGAATTTTTACTATTTTAAGAGTTTATACGTTTGATGTGACCAAAAATCTTTATAGTATATATCATCATTTGGAAAATTGGAGGTTATGTTCTCCTTGGTATAGACTTGTATAGTTATTTTGGTACTTCACCTGTCCAGGTAACTGGCGCTGTGAACCTATCACCCAAATTTAAGAAATATTAACCTCTTGTCATATTGGCACATAATTTTTAAAAGAAATAAATTGTGCAGGTAAAGCCCTTTAGATACCCCACCTCTATCCCCTTCTATCCTTCCTTTCCTAGAGTTTTAAAACATGTAATTTATACTTTGTTGCATAGATTAATGATACTTTTAAATTATTATTTATTTTTTATCTTATTTTGTATTTTCTGAACTTTTCACACTTTTGTTCTTTCCAAAGTTATGATGGATTAAACAAAATTACCCTCTCTACCTGCTACTTTGGAAGATACATATTGTATCTCTATCTTGTTTTCCTCTTTAGCTTTATGTTTTACAATATACATTCTTATAAATGCTTATTCATAGTTTAAATCTGTTTAATATCTCTGTTATCCCCAAAAAAACTGGTGACTTTCTTATAATCTTCCTATTCCACTTACTATTTTATCTATAAGTACCATTCTTTTTAAATAGTATAATTTCTTCTAAAATTATGTAACTATTTAAACGGACAATAGTTAACTGAATTTTCCATCTTATCTTATATGTAATTTTTTTGGCCCATCGTTGTTTCTGAGAGCTTGGTCCTTCTCCTTGAGTTCATTTTTTCAACTTTACTTCACTTACTAAACACCTATGGGTATCTGATTTCTGAAAATGTCTTTATTTTCTGTACAGTTGATTTTCAGCTGAAAATCAAGATCCAGGTTGACAAATTATTTTCCCTCAGCAGTTTGACTATTCCACTATCTCTGGCATCTATTATAAATGAAAAATCTGTTGTAAATTTAATAATTTTTGTTTGAAGATAATTTGTCTTTTCATTCTAGTAATTTTTAAAAGTTTTCTCTTTGTCCTTGACATTCGAAAATCTCATTACCAATAGAAGTTTGGATTTACTTTTATTTACACTACTTGGAATTTGGCATAAACTTTTAATAAGTAAAAGTGCTCTCTATCCTTTTCTAATTACCACAGTTCTAGAAATTTGGCTCTGGACTCCAGTTAGATATACGGGAAAGCTTTTCTTAGTCCTACTCTAAATGCTCTTTCAGTGTATACTGTTTTGTTTTGTTTTGCTTTGGTACCAGGAATCGAACTCAGGACATTGCATTTGTGAGGCAGGCACAGTGCCACTAGCTAAATCGCTGGCCTCACTGTGTGCTTTTATCTTGTTGTATCTGGAAGTTTCACAAGACTATCTTTCAACTCATTAATTTTCTCTTTAATTAAGTCCAATTAGAAATAGCCTTATGGTTGGTTTTATTGTTTTATTTTCATGATTATATTTTTGTTTTCAAGAATGTTAAATTGTTCTTTCTCATGAATACTTGTTTTTATTTAATTTTAGCCATTTTGCCTGCTTGGATTTCATAAATACTTGTTTCTCTCCTCTACCATGTTAATTGTTCTTTATCTAAAGATCTTAGATATACTAATATGTTAATATTAAAATTGTTTTCCTGTTAGGATTTGTTTCATTTTATATATTTATTTCCTAATTTCAAATTCTGTCAGCTCCCTTTCTTTCTTTCTGTTTTTTTTTTAAACTGCTTTTCTTAATGCTTGTCTCCTTGACTGTTTGGGGTTTTGGTTTCAGGCATCTATAGCATGAGGGATGCTATCAGCATTCTTTTTCATCTTTCTATATGGCCACTCCTCCCCATCTGGCAGTTTTGGAATTGCCTCCACCTGACCTATGAGTCTTTTCATAGCTTATTGGAAAGGAAAGAAGTATCATTTTGACTTTATTTCTTTGCCTTATTTTCCCTTAACGTGATTTGGGCATTGTTTAGGTTAACTTATTACGTGAAATGTATTATAAAATTATTTTTAATCTTTCTTGTTTTCATCAGGAGTATAAATATGTAAATAAATATAAATACATAAATAATACAATAATATAATAAATCACATTCCTCCTACAGGATGTTGCGCTTGGTAAGACACTAAATCTTCCTCTCTATGTCTTGCCCTATGTCTTGCCTCTATGTCTGCTTGCTAGTAGCAGATCTTCAGATAAACACTGACTACTCTACCTCTTAGATTTGTCCTGAGGTTTGTTAGTATCTGTGCAGTCCCCAACTATCCTTTAATGCTCAGTATAAGTGAAACCATTATGGTTTTTATATTACCATTACGAGTATGTAAAAGGGAAAATGAGTGTTCTCTGAACAAACATTTGTCAGGTGGTTTAGGATATGTCAGGTATTATAGTAGACACTATACTTAGAGGAATGAGATAGATTCCTGCCTTTGATGAACCTAACATCCAGAGAGAGAGAGAGAGAGAGAGAGAGAGAGAGAGAGAGACAGAGAGAAGTTGACAAGCAATTTCACATGATGTCTCTAAGTATTGAGGGATGGCCACCTGGAAATTAAACAGGGCACACAGCTAAAATCTACCCAAACTGAACTTTGTCAGCCAGATAGATTTGTACTGGATGAAGAAAGAGGTAAAAGTGTATGTTTGACAAAGTGAATAACTGTACAAGGTGCAGCCGGAACTACCGTGTCTGTTCATAGCTGATCTGGAGGCAAGGGAAGACCTACAGGGAACTAAGAGATGAGATAAGAAAGGTGAGCAAGGGGGTCAGTCCATCAGGAAGGGTCTTGTGCACTCTGTTCTTGAGTGTGAACTTTTAATTGAAAGTAGTAATGACTCATTTAGAAATTTTAAGTAGAGACATTAAATGACTGGATATGAATTTTAGAAATATTACTCTAGACTGCAGGAACTTGGACCTAAACAGGACATAATTAAGATGTGGATACTAACAGAAAAGAAGGAGCTGGGAGAGATGAGATGAGTGGGACACACGCTTAGGAGGCAGATGGAAGATCTTTCTCTGTGCCCTCAAGAACATGGTGTGGCATTTCTTAAAAATGTGCTCTCCTGGGCAGAGGATTTAGCTCAGGGATTCCAGCATATATGCCTGGCAAGCACAAGGCTCTGAGTTCAATCTCCAGCACCACATACCACAATGTCGGGCGTGGTGCCTCAGGCCTATAATCCCAGCACTCAGGAAGTAGAGGCAGGAGAATTGCTGTGAGTTCCAGACTAGCTTGGGCTACATAGTGAATTCAGGACCAGCTTGAACAACAAAGCAAGACCCTGTCTCAAAAAAAAATTTTTTTTTAATTTAAAAAAGAAAGAAAAAAATGTATTGTCCTAACGTTCCTAGGATTTTCTTCCAAGATGTTTACAACTCTTTGGCAAGTTTAGATGCTGGTGCTTTACCATTTGATCAAATTAATAGTCTTATTTTTCTTTCAGTTGAAACAAATGTCAGTAGAAGTTGAGCAGTTTATAATAAACAGCTGTTCACTCTCTGAACAGTGGTCCTCCTTGGAACATGAATTGGTCACATCAGTTTCATGTGGCTTTGAAATTTCCCTTGTCTATGCTAAAGGATTTGACAATTTCTCTGCTTTCGATTGCATTATTCAACATGAAATAAGGCGATCCTTTCGTTTGTACGTCAAAAGCAAAATACAACATAGCTTCAGTTACTTATAGGTGCTTTCCTTTCTTCGGTTTCATAAGGTGCTTTGTTGTTTCTTTACAAGAAAATGTGAAATTGCTGCCATTCCTCCAATGATTAATATTTGCTTTGCTAATATCAAATTTATGTCCCATTATTCTGTTTACATGCCTTTCTGTGTACATGATAAGTTTTAATTTCATTGCTAAATCACAGTATAATCTATCTGAAGATGTTTTAAATAATAATTCAATTTAGCATATGTAGTACCAGCAATGAATGCATGGATCTCAATTGAAGTGATGACAATGTGAATAGCTATGGCCAACTTTATACAAATGACGGCAATGACAAGCATTTCAGGGCTGCCATCTAGCCTACAGCTATAGTTTAAAAAAAAGACATTGATTAGGGGCAGTAGTCAGTGCCAGGACAAACCAAGTAAAAGCCAAGTCAGTTACAGCTGAGCTAAGAGGATTCAGGGCTATAGCATGAGAGAAGAAAACCCATATATGGGCAAAAATGAGCGTGCAAGATAGCTTTAAGAGCAGGGAAAAGGAGGAGAAGGGTAGGACAGTTGTTTTCTGAAGACTTTTCAGCTTTAGAACACTGATAAACACATCTATATACAGTCTACACACATGCACACGCACACACACACACACACACACACACACACACGTTTGTATGTTTTAATCTACCCGTTCTTACTTGAACAAGTTCAACTGGATTTCTGTGCTTGGGAACAAACAAAGACTCAAACATTCGTCTTTTAAGATGTGTTTCAGTTCAAGGGCTGACCTTGAGAAAGGGTTCAAAGAAGCTCATCTGAACCACACAGGCAACTGCGCTGGTTGGGTCAGTTTGAGGGATTCTGACTAAAGAAGAAACATGAATTTCACACAGCTTAATACGAAGTGACACTCAAGCACATACCCTCTATAGGATTTCACCCATGACTAACAAGCCTTTTAATCATGGCAAGAAGACACGGAGATTTTGCAAACATGCTTTTGCAGCGCCCACATTTGGTGTTTCTGACCCTGTTTTCTTGCCAGATTGTGAGAAGCACCTGCTCCTTTTCAAGCAGTTGTCAGATCAATATTTAATCAATTGCCTTTTGATATTTGGTAGCGCTGAATAAATGGGATGCCAATATTTCTGCTCAGAGCCGTTCCTCTGGTGTACCTCATTCCGTTCCCGTGAAAGCCGTCAGCAGCCTCTGAACACTAAGCGGCAAGTCCTGAGAGTGCCGCCGCACCCCACCCCCACTCTCGCTAGAGAGGATCTGTGGCTCAAGGAAATGCGGAGTGCCGTTGCCTGTGCCACTCTTATTAAAGCTCCGTCCAGAGTCTTGAAAGCGGGCGTGCAGAGCCGCATGCAGGACACTGGGGGGGTTTGCCAGGTGAGGGCTATTTAATAGACCAGCCACATTAAAGAAAGGCGATGATGTAGTGAAAGGAGCCTAATGAGCAGAAGTGAGGCGACTGCATCTAAAGAGAAAAAATAATGAGCTGCGAAATCTCCCCCAAGGCGAGATTGCCAGCCTTCTGCAAGGAGGCCTCAGCCTCTAGGTAAAAAAAAAAAAAAAAAAGGCTCATGTGGTCGCTTATCCTTGCATGGTAAACAGAAGTTCCACGGGCAATTAGGGGCTGAGCTGAATATGAGATTTGAAAACTGAAAATTATGTCACCGATTCTTTGGAGATTTCCACACCCAAGACCCCAGCTTTTATTCCCAAAAGACACGGAGAGCATACTCAGCCTGTGAATAAAAAGTAGGAGCGTCATATCACACAACACTGGCAGTGTCTGTGCAGTAGATGGGCATCTGGATATGAGTTCCAGAAATCTTGGGGCCTGGCACTGTGGACTCTTGATAAAACTGCCCTTAGGGACCAGGCCATAGGGTTGCCCTGGGGGCAAAACTACCTTCTAATGAGACCCTCTTGGTCTTTCAGTAATGACCCCTCCTGGACATGCCCTGCCCGTGATCCCATTTCTTTTATAGTTCCTGGGCAGATTTATAGTTCTAGGCCAGATTTTGGTACATCTGGCTAAGAAAAAAATTATTAAGCCCCATAGTTTTATTATTTTACTAATGTATAAGAAACAAATGAAACAAAAGATCTGGTTCCCACCCTCCAGAAACATACACCTACGCCTCGTCAAGTCCATGTAGTGGAAAAGGCTACGGCATCTGCGTTTCCCAGGTGAGCAAAGAAACAGGATAATGAAATACACAGAGTGAAAATGCAAAAGCAATAGAGTTTTATTATATAAATGCTTTTCACTTATAAAGTGCTTTCATTTATATTTTCTAAATCGAGATTACAGCAAACCTATGACACAGACAGCTTTGGTATTAACTTTCAGGGTTTTTTGTTTTTGTTTTTGTTTTCTTTTTAGGTTTTCTGAGACAGGGTCTCGCTTTGCAGTTCAGGCTGGCCTTGAGCTCAGCCTCAAGCTCACATCACAGCAATCCTCCTGCCTCTGCCTCCTGAGTGCTGGAATTACAGGCATGAGCCACCACGCCCGACACTGTGGTATGTGGTGCTGATTGCTGCTGGGTGTGAGTCTCCATGCCCAGTATGGTATGTGGTTACCGGGGATCGAACCTGGGTCCTTGCACTTGCAAGACAGGCACCAGAACCACTGAGCTAAATCCCCGGCCCTAGGTTTTTTGTTTTTTGTTTTTTTTTGTTTTTTTTTTTTAATGAAAACTCCACCTAGGATCTTCACAGTGAGCTACATCTTCAGTCTTTTTATTTTTTTTATTTTTATTTAATTATTAGTTTGTTTTTACTGAGACAGGGTATTGCTAAGTCTCTAAGTTGCCCAGGCTGGGCTCAAACTTGCAATCCACCTGCCTCAGCCTTTAGTTCCTCATCCCCAGGAGACAAACAGAAGCTCAGAAGAATGTATAAGGAGGTTGCTAACCTTTCCCACCTTTAGCACCTTTAGTGCTAATCCCACTAAAATGGGGAAAGGGTGTAGGACCAGCAGAGGCACATACATGGAGCACTCCCACGACCATATCTAAATTCTAGTTTCTGAAGTAAATAATCATGACTGCAAATTGGTTTTAGGAGAAGGTGAGACTACGGCAGGCACAGTTTCTACAAAAGCTTCACAAATCTGTAATGAAATCAACCATTTAAAATATCAAAATAGCTTCTGAAAAAATCCAGAAAGATAGCCAACGAGGGCTCAAATAAACATTGTATTAATTTGAATCAATCCAGCAATCCATACAGCTATTCACAGGACAGTGATGATTATATAAGTTTCATTAAATTTGCTGTGAAACAATGTACACCAAAACTTGGCTTAATGCAACAGCAATTATTTATTTTATTTTGTTGTGCATATTTATGGAGTTCTGTATATTTCAATACAGTGTGAACTGCTCAGCTCCAGCCTCCGTAGGTGTACTTTGCCCTCCACTTCCCACCCTCTTAGTCATCACTATCTTACATTCCACTTGACTTCCACACTTCTACACATGAAAGGAAATGTCTAGTTCTTGTTTTTCTGTGTCTGGCTTAACATAAAATCTTCCAATTCTATTCATTTTATTGTAAATAACAATGTTGCATTCTTCTTCGTGGTTAAATAATACTCCAGTGTGTATATATGCCCCATTTTCCTTATCCACTCATCTGTTCTTGGCCTCAGGGTTAATTGCCTATCTTACCTACTGTGAATAGCTCTGTAATAAACTTGAACATCCGGATATCTCAATGATGGTCTAATATCACCTCCTTTGGGCATATATCCATCTAAGAGCAGGCTAGCTGACTCATATATTAGAATAATTTTGAGTTTTGTAGGACCCCCCATAATGTTCTCCATAGTGGCTGTATTAATTTAGCAGGTCTTTCTTCTCTACATCCCTGTCAGCATTTATTACTTTTGATTTTTTTACAGTACCATTCTAACTGCAGCAAGATAATGCCCTATTATAGTTTTGATTTGCATTTTCCATTTGTTGGTTACTTATACTTCTTGGTCTGAGAAGTTTCTATTCAGATAATTTGGCTATTTTTAAATTGGTTTAATTAGGCTTCATTGTTATTAAGATTTTTAGTTCTGTGTATATTCTGGGTATTAATCCTTTGTGGGATAAATAGGCTAGAAAAATTCTTCAATTTGTAGATTGTCTCTGTTGTTTCCTTTGCTGTACAGAGCTTTTTAGTTTGATGTAATCTTATTTGTCTATTTTTCCTTTTATTTGCTGTACTTTTAGGGTCTCATTCAAAAAAGTGATTGTCTATACCAATGTCTTAAAATGTTTCCCCTATGTTTACTCTAGTTGTTTCATAGCTTCAGGTCTTAAATCTCAGTGTTTGATCCATTTTGAGTTGATTTTTTTACAAGGGGGGAGATAAGGGTCAAGTTCCAATATTCTGCGTGTGGATTACATTTTACCCAGTACCGCTGGTTGAAGAGACTATTCTTCCTCCTGTGTATGTTTTTGGAATCTTTGTTGAAAATCGCTAAGCTGCTGGTGTGTGTGTTTCTTTTTTCTGTCCCTTTATATTCGAACCAGGCTACAAGCCTATTGATTGGTGCCATCCACATCCAGGGCGAGGCTTCTGATATCCACACTCAGAACTATGCTAAACCAATTTAGTTATCACACACCCTATGCCCATTGAGCTCTGAGCTCTGAAAAGCTCCATCTATAAGCACTCGAGGCTTTGGGGAGACA
Organism: Petromus typicus; assembly: GCA_004026965.1. Classification (NCBI taxonomy): domain Eukaryota; kingdom Metazoa; phylum Chordata; class Mammalia; order Rodentia; family Petromuridae; genus Petromus; species Petromus typicus. Next base: position 16,854 of record PVIR01013260.1, read on the forward strand.
ACTAGATACAGGCTATAAAACTTCCATTCTATAAGTAAATACAGTAATGTGATAAGCCTGAAAATTGAAGAAAAATATAAATAATTTTGTTTTATTATTTAGTATAACAGAACAAAGAATTTGTAGACTATTAACATCTTACTGTACACCTGAAAGACATTTTATAATTTCACCTCTATTGTCACTTCACTTCCTCGTTATTTAGTAGTTAATTGTAGTTTCATAGACAGAAATATATCTTAAACTATTTTCATTTGTATGCCCTAAAGAAACACCATATTTTTTCTTGTCTTATTTTACCATTCAGTTTTACTGTTTAAAATACATTCTATAAAATGTAAAGAGGAAATGGAAGCAGTTGTAGAATCACAACTCATGGGCCTGTGAATATGAAAATCTATATTAATTAGAACCAATGCTGATGTCACAGTAAATGTTTGGTTTGACTGAGCATGGTTTAAAAGTTTCATAAACTTTTACACTTCAGTACCTATGTCAGCTAAGGAGGAAGAATATATAACTCTGGCTCCTTGGAATCTGAATCTATAGGTGATCTTGAAAGTTCATGCATATTTTATTTTCTCTTCCAGGAAGCATCTGTTTTACCTAAAGATACTAACCCTTACTTTTGAATTGACATGTCTCTCATATGACTTTAGGCTTCCTAGATTCAAGACACAATCAACAGTCATGCTCAGTCCCTTTGATGCTGCCTATTATTTTTCTAACACATTCTGTTCCTTGAGAAAGCATCATAATGTAGGAAAATACAAATGATATAATCAGTGGCATTAGTGCAAATTCATTTTAATTTATGTATTTTAAATTGCTTTCAAACTTCAGTGCTTAACTGTTATTGTTAATTATTTATTCGAGGCACACCTGATGGTGATTTTGACATCCCAGAATGTTCTGGGCACTTCTGCTAAGAATTGCTGAGATTATTGACTAACTCAAGGTCATATGGTTAATTAATAACAGTGCTGCTGCTTAAGCTGTATCTTTAGATTTCTTATCTTGTGTTTTCTCTGTTACACTTTAAAATCATACAAACTATTCCGGAAATTCACATTCTTAATGTGGCTGGGGACCCAAGGTAGATGCAAAGTAAGATTTTGCAAAAGAAATAAAATTCAGTAATTTATGGTATGTTATTTACACATCCAATTACTTGTTTAAATCTGAAAAGATTAAAGGACAAACGTGGGGCTGAAAAGTCTCTGCTTATTATTCCAAGCCATTGTGATCTCTACCCTAATCCACATCTTTATGCCCCGAGTTCTGCACCTGACCTCACACCCTGAGCCCAAGAGTTACATGGATACTGGTGGTAAAGTAACTCCACTGATCCTTAACATAACAAAGCAGAACGTCATTTCATCAGTCTTGCAAAACTGATGTGACAGTCAGTTGGAGTGCAGTCCCGTGGCATGACTGCTTGAACTATAGAGTGTCATAGACTTTAGCATTTAGTTGCTTCAGTTCGAAATGGTAGAAGTCACTTCACAATAGAAGAGTGTCAGAATCCTACCACAGATACTCAGGTCTTGGTCTTAAATAAGCTTCACTTCTTTCATTACAGAAATTCCTTCTCAAGAGTTTTTTTGTCTGTGAGATCTTGCTTCTATCAGAGACTATCTAGTTAAACATTAGTTAGATAGATGATAGAGAGATAGATAGATGGATAGATAGATAGAGAGAGAGAGAGAGTATGTGGACCCAAAGCACTCTTAGTTCTTATTAAAACAGTGATGTAATTATATATATGAAGTTGGAAAATTGATAAATTAATAATTGATTCATGTGGAAATTGTACTTGGCTTTGACATGTAGGAATCTCCACAGAATTCTGAGCTGGATCTATTGGTTTGAGTTCCCTCCATAAAAATTAATAGACAAAACATAAATAAATAGCTGGGCCTCCTCCAAAAAATCTAAAGAAAAAAGTAAATAGATACAGCCCATAATAAGGAGGTAAAAGCTTACATTTCACAAATAAAAGTTCCTAGATGTAAGATTGACTAAGCAGTTGTTTTGAATCCTCTATAGAGTTAATAGGCTGAGCCAAATGCCTTCTTTGCACAGGCTTTATTAAAACTGTCAACAGTGCAAGAAAATTGTATAGTGAGCTTCTAAGAAAAAAGCCTACGCACCTTTTTGTTGGGTCCCGATTCTCCTGAGAACCCTGGTGTAGATCCAGCTCAGTGCCAAAACTGTAGCAGGTAGCCACCAGTAAGTACAAAGGAAGGAGAAAGAGTTCACACCAGTCTTGAGTCACTTGACTGTGGTTTTCAGGACTTCAGGAACACTCACTGTTGACAAGTGGGGATCTTCAAGAAGTCTAGGATGAAAACTTACATGTTCATCGCCACACTATGAGCTCCTCAGAGCATAGCTTTGTTTCTGGCACACAGCAGGCACTTAATAGGTGAGAACAAATGTAGCTTTGCTCTGCTGTGTCTCTCTTCCCTGCTCCTATCTGTAATCTACCCGATATCACTGGAAACTATCAACTTTCTAGAGATTGGGGCTTGAACACCTGCAACCCTTCTACACTCCTCCCCTTCTTTCACTTTTAACCAGCATGAATTTGATGGGTCATGATTGAATTGCTTTTATTCAGACACCACAAAGATGATTTCTTATTAATGCTCTTGAAGGATTTTCCACAGTGTGATTAGATTATTGCTAATCTAATAAGACACCATTTTCCTGGTGATATTAATAATATTATGTGTTTTTTCTAGCCATCATCTTGCTCATTCAATGAAAAATTCTGGAAAGTTTCTAAAAAGTTTTGGATGATCCACATATAGATATGTGAGGTGTGATCACAAAATTCGGTCAATGCTTAAATTAGATTTGTATTACAGTAAAAGACACATTGACATTAATCTCTATCAAAATAGTCTCTCTTGGTTTGAGCATACTGATCCCATTGTTCTTGACACTTTCCAAGGCAGAAAGTCCTCTTTTATGTTTTTAGTTGCGTTGTTGTGGCTGCCTCAAAGTACTGAATCAATTAGAAATGTTTGCCTTTCATGGATATTTTAACTGTGGGAAGAAACCAGACATGATGGTGTCAGATCCAGTGAATAAAAAGGTGAAGACACATCATAATGTCTTTACCAGACTGCCTTTCTGATAGATAGCACTTGACAGTAGCATTCACTGTGTTGTTTTATCACAACTCATAAAGAAACTCATGAAAGAGAACTTCCAGAACTGCTTCAAGAAGTGGCAAAATGATGGAAAATGGAATAAATGTATTCAAAATGAGGGAGAAGATTTTGAGGGGAATTAATGACATTGTGTCTCTTACTAAAACTGTTATCAACATTTACTGTTTATAAAAATCATGCTTTGTAGTTAGTTGTGTGACTCTTCAGCTGCCTTATAGTACATTCACAAAAGCAAGTAAACAAATAAATAAAAATATTATATTCCTATTGAGGCAGTGGAACTCTGTACTTTATTTTCTACTTTATCCTCATCTATATTTTTTACTTTATCTACAATGAGCATTTATCAATTTGTACTTTGGATATCCATTTTTTAAAGGAGGCAGGGAAATTTCACAGGAAAATCTATTGTCTATTTAACTATTGCTTGGGGACAGACTCCCTCTAGACTGAGGTGGATTGCATTTCAGGCCTCTTGGATGCATCCCAAAAGAAGTCTCCCCAACCTGAGACTGGCCCCTGACATTTGCAAAAGTCAGAGCACAGTACAAATGGGAGCTTCACATCATACCTTCATTGACAAGCTATCACTAAATTTTTAAATTGTTAAATAAAATGAATCTGTCCTCCTACCTTGACAATGCATCTTCAAAATGATCTGGCATTTCAGCTTCGATTTACAATCTTGGACTCTCATTCTCACTGTAGCATGATGGCAAAGAGGGTGGGGTTTGTCCTTTCAAAAGTATTGCCACCTTGCCTATATTCCCTCAACCATTCAACACTGCTGTTCTTATCCATGGTGTTATTTTGTGAGTACTCCTAATTTTCCACCTAGGGAAGTATGAGCAGGCTAAAAATCAAGGGGTTAATACTTTCAGGATCAGTGTTCAATCAGTGATGGAGCACTCTGGAAGGCTGAGGCAGGAAGACTGCAAGTCTGAGCCCAGGTTGGGCAACTTAGTGAGACCCTGTACCAAAATAAAAATAAAAATAAAATTTGAAAAGCTGAAGATTTAGCTCAACATGAAAGCCTTGGGTTTCCATCCCTAGTATCACATAGAGACACATGAATCAGTGATAAATGGAGATGGAGGGTAAAGACTACTTAGATTAAAAGAGAAGAGTAGTTCGAGGTGTTTGGAACCAAGCTTGAGACCCACAGTCTACTCGTTTCTAGTGTCTGACTCCCTGTGCTTTGCTTTGTACATTGGTGATAATAGCAGCTGCCTTTCAGAGTTGCTGGGCAAGTTCAGTGACATGCACTGTCACAGTGCTTCACATCTTGCCAACACATGGGACGCGCTCTGTACACAGGTTAGCTGGCTTCCTGCCTCACCTCCTCCTCTTCATCAGCCTCCTTCCTTGGACTGACAAGAAGATGGATAGTGGCATAGGACAATGCAGCCCTGAATTCCTGTTGTTTCCAGAAAGTATATAGCTAATTTGTTTCAAGTTTTTGGTCTATGAAGTTTAATAGAGTTGATGAGTATTAAAGGATTCATTTACTCTTCATTTGAATGTGAGCAGTAAATGTGTTTTGGAGATTATATTCATTCCCAAGTGAATCTAAGTATTTTCCTACTCCAAAGCTGATTTTCATCCATCAGAGCAAAAGGTTTGCAGCTCTGTGGGTTTGCCTGAATGAAATGCAATGTCACAAGGAAGGTGAGAGAATTCCCTTCTGGGTATAAGGACACAGCCACGAAGGGCAACAGAGTAGATATATGGCTCCTCTTGGCCCATCTATTGGTATCCGAAGCTATTCCTCAATATCTATAAGATTTTATGTCTCAGAAAATCATGCTTCAGAAGTTCAGGGTTTAGCTGCACAGCCCACTTTCCTTCACATTACTTATGATCATCCCTTATAAAAGAAGTGGTTCAGAAAGTGGTGAGAATGTTAGGATAAGTGTGCCTGAGTTCAGAGAGAGTATATTTTTAAGCTTTTTGAGACAGGATCTCCCTTTGTAGTACAGGCTGGCCCTGAACTCACTATCTAGCCCAGGCTAGCCTCAAACTCACAGCTAAGACCTGTCAGGGGAAGCATCTTACCAAGTAATTTTTTTATTCAAATCTTTATTGGTACATTATAAATACACATCATCATCACATTCAACATTGAGAGTTTGCACCAGAATATGACACAACATGATTCTCATTTTTCCCCATCCCCCACCCACCCTGCAACCCACCACCCCTTATACACATAAGCTTTATTTCCTTTTTATTACTATCACATTTTCCCTTCATTATTTACCCATACACCCTTTCCTGATAAGTATTTTCTATTTTACAATATCAACTATATATACTAGAACTCATTTACATCTTCATTTTCTCATACCAGAGGAAAGATATGATATTTACACATCTGTGACCTATTTATTTCATAATAGCTTGGAATCAAGTTCAGCTCAGGAGAAAAGACAGACAGGAGCACTTACTTGGTATCAAATGGGCACTATTGAATTTTTACAACCTGTGAGTGCTTGGAATGTATATGGTATATTGGGAATGTGAAGGACTTGTGTTCCCTACCAGGAGAAATTCAGTGTTTGGCTATGCATTATCTAGAAGGCTGGGAGTTTAGGATTTTTTAAATCTGTGCTAGTGAAACATCCATCCACAGAGCACAGCAGAATATTGATGAGCTAATAATGTGACAAGTAGACATTGAATCTAGTGGTGCCATGCAAAGGGCAATTGACCAAGATGCAGCCAAGGGTTTCCAGGGTATTCAGTGGGTCTTATGCCTTCTAAAACTGGGTCTCATCCTCTCAAGTACCTTCTGAAGTGTATCCCTAGGCACATATTGAAGGTTGTTTTGTCAAATAGAAGGGGTATTTGAAACTGGCCAAATCTCAATCTCAGTTGGAATTGAAACTCAAATTTTTTCTGTGGCCAAAGACTTTGCTCTTTTTTTTTTCTGGCACTGCATCACCAAGAGCGAGAAGACATGGAGGAGAAGGTCAGCTCTGGTACTCCTGTAGCCTTGACCAAGGCTCTTACTTTGTTAAACAACCAGTTTCATGTGCAAAATGGTGATAATAATTCTAACTGACATGCTTTATATGATGGTCAAGAGGGGCAACTGAGATAATGCATGTATAACTCTGTAAAATAAGTTGAGTGCTATTCAAACATAATGCAATGCCATTTATTGATGATAGTAATGATGAAAACAATGGTGATAACAACTGTATCACCTGAGACATCTCATAGAAGAACATATCAAATAGGGACACTCAGTAGCATGAGGATCTTCATGGAAAAAGGCATAGAATGGCTGTTGCTGATCAAGTAGAAAGATGAAGTCAGACACCAGGCAGTCAGAGGCAGAGTACATCATGAGGAAATGCGTATGTATCTCGGTACTCAAAACTCAGATGGAGAAGAAACTGGGCAGTAGTTGAAGGTTCAGCAGACTGAGAGGTCATCAAAGCAGTACAGAAGAGAATCCAGACAAGAATGCACCCTGAGGGGAGTGAGATCTTCCTGTATTTGCTAGCTGTCAGTTTCAAATCATATTTTCGAACTGTGAGCAAGCAGCCTTATGCCCAAATCATCTGGGACTGCTCTGCAACAAGCTTTCAGCCACAAGTGTATACGGAGCTGGAGTCTTGCAATATTTATTTGGCTGCAAATGCATGGCCTTGGAAACTCCAGGAGCAGACCACACATTCCAGATGTGTGAGGGCTGAAGAACGATGTGATACACCGGGGGGGGGGGGTGGCTCTCGACAAAGGTCCCCATCATGGCTGCATTGGTGCAGATGGAAGTGAGGAGTCTGGGAGCTCTGGGGCAACCAGGTTCCAGGCCAAGGAGGCTCTGAGGTGACCACTCATGTTGTTTCACTTTTTTTAGAAATCCCACAAAGGGACACTGACTTGAGAGGCCTATTTCTGGTGCCTTTGCCAACATTCTCTTGTGGGAGTATGAGTGCAGTTCTCTGTTGGCTCTTGTCCTCCTTTTATAAGTTCAGCTCCTCAGGGTGAGAGAAATAAGGTAGTCTTTGTTGGTGGTAAGTGACTAATCCAACATTGCATTGGCTATTGTTATATGAGAGGCCGCTTGCTCTGAGTGTCTAGAGTGGCAGCAGTGTCTTCAGCGCTGGATCTTGGTCTCAAGCCTTTAGGCAGAGATAGTTTACAAAGAAGTGCTTGTAAGAAAGTATAAAAGGCCACAGTCTACTGAAAATGAAAAGGTAAAAGAGGGAAACTTTTGTCTTCTCCACACCACTGAAACCACTGAGAAACCAGGGGTTCTCAGGTGTGACTGTGATCTACCCATGACCTGATCAGGCATGCCTTCTCCAAGCACACTGTCTCTTCCCTTTCCATACCAGCCCTTCACAGGTAGATGAGTACTAGGGGCCCGGAGAAGCAGGAAGGGGAATTTCATCTGCAGAACAGAAATCAGGCATTTTGGAGTTTAAGTCAACCTCAGCTGCTTAAGTCAACCTCAACCTGGTAAAATGGAGATGAAGGTAGGTCCTAGGAATAAACAATTCACTAATCGAGGTTTCTTCTCATCTCAGGAAGTAGGAAACAACCCAGGCAGGCTTTCTAGTGAGGAGCGAGGATACATTAGATTCTCAGATGTGTGAAGACACCTCTGTCCATAAACTTCTGAAATCTGAGGCTACCAAGGAGAGGTCACCTATGCAAGAAGAAGTGAGCACCTCAAAGAAACAAATGGTGCGTTCAACTTCAACACTGAAAATGACTGCAGGAAATGTGGAATTTCAGTGGCCTCCTCACAGCCATTGAAACTGAATGTTTGTGCTCAACTAACTTGAGGAAAGCAGAGACCTAGTTTTCAGCTTCTAGAACCCAGGTCACATTTTTACATTTTCTGTGTGTCTGCTCTACTTTACAAGGTATTTGGAAAACACATGTAGGAAACTACACAAAAGCAATGATTACAATGTGGCATAATTCTGTGAGCTGAATTCATCACATGGCAGGGGCTTTAAGAAATTCTTGACAGTATTCTGCTGCTCATGAACACAGTCTATGCATATTTCTCCCTCTCCAAGTCCAGAAGAAGGGACTCTTGAGTTAAGTTTTGGTAGATAGTCAAATCAAAGAGCAAGGAGAAAGATACAGTTTTTTTAGGCAGGAAAACATTGGTAAAGGGCTGAAAGTATGCTGAAGCAGGATCCTTGAGGGGCTGTTATCTATTTAACTGAGACGCAGAACAGACATGAGAATGTGGAACGAAGGGCCACTTAGAGTTGGAAGGCAGACCAAGATGTGCACAAGGTATGATCAAAATGTACAGTAAATGTTTAAATTTTAAAATATATTGCAATAAAAAATATTGCCATTAACCTTCTTAAAATTTTCTCGGGGCTGGGGATTTAGCTCAGTGATTCTGACATCTGCCTGGCAAGTATAAGGTCCCGAATTCAATCCCCATTAACCACATATCACAGTTCTGGGCATGGTAGCTCATGCCTGTAATCACAGCACTTGGGAGACAGAGGCAGGAGGACTGCTGTGAGTTTGAGGCTAGCCTGGGTTACATAGTGAGTTCAGGGCCAGCGAGACCCTGTCTCAAAAAACTAAAACAAACAAACAAACAATACTTTCTCTGAACTCAAGCACACTAACATTCTCACCACTTTCTGAAGCACTTCTTTTATGAGGGATGATCATAAATACTATGAAATTTGCTGCCTTCAATGGAAAGACAAACTTATAAAACACTACGCTGTGCCCTTATCTACTTTATTCACCAGATCTGGCACCATGTAACTTTTGCCTCATCAATAAACTCAAAATACAATGAAAGGCAAAAGTGTTTAGTAGATTCAGGGATCAAGGCAGCCATGAGAGCATGTAGGGAAAAGGGTAGCCATTTAGCAGTTTCCTGGGACAACCAGTTAAGCAGAATTTCTGCAGAGCTCCTTATGCAGAACTCCTGAGTTTCCTTATCAGCAATTCACAGGATGTTCCCCGGGCATCTCGTTAAATTCTGTGTTACTGGATCTTGCAAACAAGATCGCTAAACCGGCACTGGGATAAGAATCAGGAAGTACTGCAAGGCCTGTCCCAAGAACTGCCCCAGGCCACCTCTTCTGTTTTTACACCTATGCATTGCTAATTTGTATTGGTTCCATAATAAAAGAGCTGTTGGAAGACAGCTTGTGGTTCAGTCGCCAAAGCTGTTCTCCTGGCTAGAACTCATCCCTGAGTGCCTCATTTCCTTCTGTGACCCCGGACAAACACTGGACTTACAACGACAAGAGCACAACTAAAGTTGCTCACTAAAGTGAACTTCCAGAACTGCTTCACAAAGTGGTGAGAAGGATGAGATGAGTACCTTCCAAGCAACAGAGAGTGCTGTGAGCATTCAAGACAACGGATCTTTTACTGTAATAAATTCCAAAATTTTCAACATTCACAATATTTTTGGTCACACTTTGGATAATATCTCCCAACATCTCATTCATGGTTTCACTTTCCATTGTTTATTACCTGCCGTCAACCATCGTCTGAAAATATTAAATAGAAAATTTCAGAAACAAACAATTTTGCAAAGTACAAATTGTGCACTTTTCTAAGTGAACATGATGAAATCTCCCATAATCCTGCCGGGATGACTCATGCCTTGGTCCAGTGTATTCACTCTGTGTATGTTACTTGCTCATTAATCAGTTAGTGACCATTTTAGTTATCCAACTGACTGTGTCACCATCACGGTGCTCGAGTCCAACTAACCCTTATTTGACTTAATGCAGACATTTTTCTATTTTATTTTTAATCACTGTTTTTAATTTCTTATTGTGCCTAATCTTTAACATTTAACCAAGGAATTCTTTGGTCATGTTTGCATTTTAGAAAGGTTGCTCTGACCTTAACTATGGGAAAAAGATCAGCCTCATAAGTAAATCAAAAAAAGTTTTGTTTTTTTTTTTTTTCTGTTCTGGTCCCTGATAACCTTTGTATTAGAGAGAGTGAGGAGAGTGAGGAGTTTATTGCTCACTTTCTTGTATTTTACTTTGAAAATTTTTAGACATGAAGAAAAGTCTAAAGAATAGTATGATGAGCAATTGTATATGCTTCTCTTAGATGCACCAGTTGTTACACTTTCATTCCATCTGCTTCCTCTCTCTCATGAATGCACTTGATGTTTTCATTGCATGCACATTCACAAACATGTACTTTTTAAAACTGTAACATATGTATGTTGTAGATACAAAGACCTCTAATCTCTAGATACATCCGTGTGTATATTCTAAGAATAAGTGGATATTCCTACGAAACCCCATTATCCAAGACATTTAACATTGATCCAATAATATTATGGAATACATGGTCTACATTTCAATTTTCCCAGAGGCCCCCAAATATGTTTTTAATACTTTTTAAATATATGTATAGATTACATATGTGTGTGGCAGCCAAATCCCTTTGGTCTCTTTTTAATTTACAATCGTCCATTTTGTCTTTCTCTGCTTTCATAACAAGACCTTTTCTGAGAGTCCAGACCAATTGCTATGTAGAATGAGCCATAGTCAGACAATAGGTAGTTGTTTCTTCAAAGTTACATTCAGGTTACATTTTGGATTAGAACACTACCTTGGTCTTGTTATACCCTTCTTAATGTGTCATAGTAAGAGATGCATACAGCTATTTTTCCTACTATTAATGATGCTACATTGATCTCTCCACAGTAAAGGCAGTTTTCCCCTTTGTAATCAATCAGTAATTGGAGGGATAGAGGGTTGATACTGTAACTGCATAAAATATCTTGCTATGAACAACATTTTAGCAAGTATCATCCATGAATAATCCTTGCCTGTATCAATTGTTCTGTTGTTGGTTAAAAAGCACTGACTTTGTAAATCTGTCATTCCTAATGCATTTATCAGCTGACACACATCTGCAAGAAAGAGCTTTCCCTCTCTACTTCCCACTTCTTTCACTATTTTAAAAAGAATATTGCTATGCATTCTGGGATTACACTTACAAATGCTCTCTCTCACACACACAATATGGTATAATCAGTTACTGTTGTCATTCTTTCTGATGTTCTAATTATCCTAAATTTGGCCAATCGGGTCCATTTTGACCAGCTTACATGATGGTCTTGGACATGATGCACTTGAATTTGATACACTGTATCTGTATCTGGTGTCTAGCACGTGCACACATACACCCTCACACACACATACTCTAGACATCTATATACACCTTCAGCTTTATTTTCTGTGTGTGTGAGTGGTGATTTTTTTTCCCTTTAACCAAGTAGACTACCTTTCTGCTCTATGCTGCAGCTATGGAAGGGGAAAGATAATCTACCCTTGGACTGTGGGATGTCTCTGGCATGGGGCTAATTTGTCTGCAAATGGGTATTCTTCAAGTAGAATATGAGCAAGACATAACCTATTGGGAGGGAGAAGAAATGATTAGACCTTCTATTTAGATGTATTTAATCAAATTTCTGCATTTATTCTACAGGTTTATAACATACAGAATACATAAGTATAGAAAAGTGTGTGTGTCATCTATAAATAACTATACACAGATGGGTCTATGCCATTTTTTAAATGATGGCCTACAGAGAAACATCTATAGAACTCTGTCATATCTGTGGTCAAAACTACAGTTGAAAGTTATCTTCTGGGAATTGTTTGAAGAATCAGAAAAGCAGAAGATCTAGACTTGGAGCACAAGGAAACTCCAACTTCTAGAAAATGAGAAAAAGACTAAAGTACACAGCAAAAAAGAGGGTAAGGGAAAACTAGCTGTGAAGCAGGAGACCAACCCAGGAGAGTTATGTGACTGAAGCCTACACAATGATGGATGTATCAATGACTTTACATAGCAAAGAGATGCTAAGGAAGAGAGGCCACAAATGTGTCCACCTGGCATAGCAGCGTGGAGGCCATCACACTACTGAGAGATCAGTCTTCAGTCAGATATACAGAACAAATAGCTGATGTGCTGACCCTGAGGACAACTCATGACTATAGCTGTGGAGGGAAGTTGAGAGACTCAGCAGATTTTAGAAGAGGGTGTGAAACCAGCTAGTATGATAGTGACTTCAGCTGCTATGACAGATACAGGTTAGCTGTGAGGTGGGGAGGGGTGGTTAGAGAATAAAGGATGAAAGAACCTGGGCTTTGGGGAGAACTGTGCAACAGAATAAAGCAGAAATCAGCCTTGATGTAGCTAAAGGCAAAGAGAAGTGCAGGGAAAGTTCGGGGCGCACTCTTGACAGCATGGTGCCACGCACGGACTATTGCTCAATCTGTATTTGTTAAGTAGCAATGACCTTCAACTCTCTTCCACCAAGCCTGTGCCCAGTCTGAGATGTTTCAGGCTTACTCTTCCTGTGACCCAAACTGGCCTGGAACAAACATGTGACCGGCCTCTGTTCTGTCTTTACCACAATTCATTGTCCCCTCAGGGTCCTTTCCTGTCCTGTGGAAGGGCAGGTCCCATTCCAGGGCACATAGTCCTGCTCTGTACCCCATGGAGTCCAGGCCACAACTCTTCATCTGCACTCACTGTACTTTTCTCATACTTGTATTCCAGCAGCATTGGCTGCTTTTGGGAGCCTTGTTACTGGCTAGATGATTCCAGGACAATAGCCTGTATTGGAGGGTGAGCTTGATAACAAGCTTGCAGGAAAAGCACATTGGCCCCACTGCTGCAAAGAAGTCATAGAAAAGGCCAAGATTGCTGAGTTAGACTGGCTTCAGGTCCTTTAGGATTTTCCACTTCCTATAAGAGAGGCTTGGGGCAAGGGCTCAATCCTGCCAGCCAGTTTCCTCTCCCTGAACATCTACCTTGTAGGTCATTATGATTAAATAGGGTAATCTTGAAAAAGTTCTCAGCTTGTAACAGGAAATGTTCTCCTTCACTAAGTATTCATTGAGTGTATATATATATATTTTGTTATTCAAATCTTTATTGGTACATTACATGCCATGATTGTACTCAACAATGAGAATTTATACCAGTATAGGACACAATTTAATTCTCATTTTTCCCATAGCCCTACCCACCATACCACTCTTGTCCCCTATATACATAAACTTTGTTTCCTTTCTTTTTGGTTATAATCACATTATTTTTCCCCGTTCACCCTATTTTTCTCTGAGTATTTTCTATTTCACAATAAATAACATATTCTAGAACTCATATACATCATTATTTTCTCATACCAGAGAAAAGATACAATATTTACACATCTGTGACTTATTTATTTCACTTATGAGGATGTCCTCAAGGTACATCCATTTAAGTATAAATGATTCAGACTTATCATTTTTTATGGCAGAATAATACTCCATTCTATAGAAGAGCCACAGTTTTTTTATACAGTCTCCAGTTGATGGACATTTGGGTTGTTTCGAAGATTTAGCAATCACAAACTTAGCTGCTATAAACACGGGTGCACATATGTCACTGTGGTATGAATCTTTTAATTCTTCTGTGTATATACCTAGCAGAGTGATGACCAGGTCAATGGCACCTCTAATTAGTTATTTGAGGAATCTCCAAATTGATCTCCACAAGAGTTGTGAGTCTACAGTCCCACCAACAGTGGAGAAGGGTTCCTTCTTCCCCACAGCCTTGCCAACATTTGTTGCTGGCTAATTCTGAGATAGCAGCCATTCTTTGTGGAATGAGATGAAATCTTAATGTTGTTTTCATTTGCATCTCTCAAATGACTAGTGATGTTGAACATTTCTTCATATGCTTCTTAGCTGCTTTTATTTCTTCCTCTGAAAAGTGTCTGTTCATTTCAGATGCCCATTTTTGAATTGGGTCTTTAAATTTGGGTGGATTGATTTTTTTTAAGCCCTTTATATATTCTAGATAGTAACCCTTTATCTGAGAAACGGCTGGTAAAAATTATTTCCCATATTGTTGGTTGCCTTTTCAAGTTGCTGGTGGTTTCTTTTACTATGCAGAAACCTCTCAATAAGATGAGATCCTATTTATTGATTTCTTCTACCAGTTCTTGTGCTATGGAGGATTTGTTCATGAAATCTTTCCCTAAACCATTTTCTTCAAGAGTTTTACCTAACCTGTTTTATAGCAGGTTTAGTGTGTCTGTTTTAATATTTAGGTCCCTGATCCACTTTGATTTTATTTTGGTACATGGTGAAAGAGCTAGATCTAGCTTTAGACTTCGGCAGGTTAAACTTGTTTTTCCAGCACCATTTGTTAAATAGGCTATCCTTCCTCCACTGAGGGTATTTGGCTCCTTTGTCAAAAATGAGATGGCTTAGTGTGTCCGGAGTTGTTTCTGAATCTTCTAATCTACTCCACTGGTCCTCGGGTCTGTTGCTTTGCCAGTACCATGTGGTTTTTATCACAGTAGCTTTGTAGTACAGTTTCAAGTTGGGGATCGTGATATCCCCCATTATGTCCTTATTGCTTAGAATTTCATTGAGCATGTATATTAAGTGGAACACTGTTCAGCCACTAGGGATGTGGCAGAGGGAAGACATGAAGAACAATCCTTGTCCCAGTGGAGTTCGCATTCCAGTAAAGAAGAGGGTAAAGAGGTAAATAAGGTAAGTGTACCTCACATAACAATAAGTTTTATGAAGAAAAATAAAGAAGGATGGGGCCTAGTGAATGGTTGGAAAGGTCAATTCTCTGGAAGATCTTCCTGAGCAGGTAGAGAAAAATGAAGCAAGAGGCCCTCGGCTTCAGGGTCAAAACAATTCAAGCAGAAGGAGTAGAACATTCAAGGGCCCTGGGGCAGGAGTGTTCTAGTAGAGCACTGTGAGTGGAAAGAGTAAGGAGATGATATCAGAGAGAGGGAAGGCACATGATTTTTAATCGCAGAGGCTACTGAAAGAAATCTGGATTTAATTTTATTCCAAAGATGTTAGATCTCATCGGAGGATGAAAACACAGAATAATAATATGATTTATTTTTCTAAATGATCCATCTGCTTTCTGGGAGCAGGGGGTAGACTAGAATGGAGCAGAGAGACCAATTAGGAGGTTCTCCCAGGCATTGAGGCAGGAGAAGCTAGTAGTTTGGAGTTGGACAGAAGGGACATGATTAGAAGTCAGATTCAGAGTATGTTTTAAAGTTAGAGCTGACGGCATTTTCTGAGGCATTGCAAGAGGAAAGGGAAAGAGTAGAACCAAGGCTTTAGGCCTGAGTAACTAGGCAAATGGTTGTTGCTATGGTTTAATGTGTCCCTTAAAGTTCATGTCCTGGAAATAATTCCCAATGCAACAGCACTGAGATGTGGGCCTTTTAAGACTGACTGGGTCATGCAGTCTGTGTTTTCATCATTGGATTAGTGCAGTTGCTATGGGAGCATGTTAGTTATGACAAGATTGGGCTCTGACAAAAAAGTGAATTCAGCCCCCCTTCTCTCTTTGTTTCTCCTCTCTCCTCTCTGTCATGGTGTCTTACCTTGCACCATGGCATAACAACAGGAAGTTCCTACCAGAGGTAAGATACTTGGTCTTGAATTTCCCTGCCTCCAGAACTATGAGCAAAATATATTTCTTTTCTTCTTGAATTACTCAGTTTGTGTTATTCACTTGCAGTAACAAAAAACAGACTAAGACAATAGTACAGTTTTTTAGATTGGCCATACTGGACATTATCAGCACCAGCAACATCTCAATGTTCAGTCCTGTTTACTGATTATCTGAGATAATCTTGAGAAGATAAGTGTTCCAAAGCCAGCTGGCATTAGTGGCCGGTATTTCCTGCCACTAGCACAAGAGCAGGGCCAGATGGATTATATGCTAACCAGTTACTAACCCAGGCCTAGACTCTCAAAGTGAACTGGCTCACAAATTGTGGTCCCTGGACCAGCAGTGTGAGCGTCATCCTCTGATAATGTGTTAGAAATGCACATCCTGGGCCCCACCTGAGGCCCGGGGGGAGTAGAAACTCTGAGAGTGGGCCCAAACACTGTTTTAATGGGCTTTTTACGTGATTCTGATGGAATCTCAAGTGTGAAAACCTCTGGTCATGGCACAGAGAATATTCCCTAGACTAGGCCATCATATTTGTGTCTCCAGAAAGTCTAGATGACAAGAAACTTCAGCTTGGGAAAGGAAAAGGAAGGAGAAAAGGTAAGGAAGAGTTAGGAATCTAGAAAAGACAACTCACAGGAGGTTGGAGAATTGGCTTGGGAATTGGTCCAAGAGCTGACAGAAGAATCCATTTGGGTAGAATTGAGGCGGGAAGGTAGGACATGACTAAAACTAGCTGGGAAAGTAGGCTTGACAAAATCCCCAGACACAAGTAGTACTATCCCCAAAGCCCTACACTAGACTACTCGAGAGAAATTAGCAAATATTTGATAGAATGACCTGGATGGGATGTCAGGGTGGGGAACAGAAAGAGACAATCACCATTAAGAGCTCGTTATCATATCTCTTCACCAAAGCCCATATTATGCTGTATAGTATGTTTTAAAATTATTTTTTCTTCCTACTTCCTTATTTTTATTTGACCCAAACTCATTCTGAAAAGCCTAGTTTTTCCTAGCTTCAATAAATGGGAAACTTAGGCACCATTTATTCTTGTATCATTCTTTCTGTTGTTGTTTGGGACAAGAAGAATTTAGAAATCATATCTAAGAGGAGACTCCAGTACCCTCAAATCTGGTAACAGAAAAAAATCTTTTAGTTAGTGAACAAAGTTTGCTGTGTGTGTGTGTGTGTGTGTGTGTGTGTGTGTGTGTGTGTGTGTGTATGAGAGAGGGAGAGAGAGGGAGAGAGAGGGAGCGAGAGAGAGAGAGACGATAGTGGTGGTGGTTTTTGGAATCTTCTTTTTCCTTTACTCCTACAGTTTCAGATTTTGTTTTTAAATTTTAAAACCTTCATCCCAAGGCCTTAGTTCTTTGCTTCTATTAAGGTCCTTTCTTCTCTCCTTAAACAAATAGGACTCCTTTTTAAAAGAAGGCCACAACAACAGGACTTGTAAGGCCAGCCGAGCCGTATTTCTGGGCAGTCTGCTTCCCTCGCTCCAACTGGCAGCAGCTGAGGGCAATTGCTCTGGTTGGGGCCAAGACTGACTTCTGATTCAGTCTCCTTCAGTGTAGGGTGTAGATGCTCCTATTGGCTGACACCTACGTCTAATCTTTTAATCACTGGACACTTTCTCACACCTAAGTCACAAGGTAGTGAAGAACAAGTGGGGAACACTGAGGTTGGTGGTGCCTCTTGAATGCGAGTAGAGTCAAGGAGCTCTTCCTTCCTACCCAAAGCTTCTGAAGCCTTCCAAGCCTTTCTCTGGGGTAACTAGAACCTTCTTCCTCTTACTCCCTTAGCCAGCAGATCACACACAATCCTAACCCAGCCTGGCTTCTGCTCTAGCCCCATCTGCTTGGTCTTAATCACCATAAGAGTTCCTGCACTCAGCAGAGCGTCTGGTGTACAGGAACCCAGAATGAACAAACCAAATCAGGCATTTCCCAGCACATCTTTAAACTAAATCTGGGATGAGGGTAGAGGGTAGGGTAGAGCAAGGTGGGGTCACAGGGAGAGCTTGCTGTAGGGCACAGCCATTCTCTCTCTCAGGGCCCTTTCTCCCCATATTCTGCCTGATCTCAGCACAGGGAGAGAAGAAATCTCAACACACACTCCAGGCTCCTGGAAACTCTCTATGCAGGACCCTCCAATGACCCAGATCCTCACTGGCTGGAGCTGTAAATTTACCCAGGTCGCTTAGCATATTACAGATGCACATGCCCTGATGCAGAGTGGTTCTGTAGCCTTTGACTCATGACTGAAATAGGCAAATGGTATCCGTTTCCAAACCTTTCTCTGGGGTAACTAGAACCTTCATCCTTTTACTTCCTTAGCCAGCAGGTCACACACAATCCTAACCCAACATTTGTCACACTCTTCAAGGGCTGGAACCAGATTTAGCAGACTGTAGTCATTTCGTGGGGCTCCTCGAAGATCACAGAGCTTGGCACAGATTAGAAGATCACAAGAGTTTGCTGCAGCGACACCCAGGTGGATTCTGTATTGTGAGTGGATGTAGCCCAGGAGTGGTAGTGATGAATTACTGCTGAAGCCCAGCTCTAACTCCGGGTGTTGTCTCAGTGTTACAGGTAGGAGACATGCTATGAGCTTTCAGCAGATGCTGCTGCCACTAACCAGGTAATTACACTTTGGCAGGAAATCTCACTAGGTCAAAGTGTACTTCAAAATCTCCCTGCCACACCCAGCAGGAGGAAAGGTGGGAGAAGTGATAGGGCTTTGAGAGCTTGTACTTCAGGAAGTTTGCCAGGGTGTTGCTGTCTCTGTGAGTTTCGCAAACCTGTGTGAACTGCCTGGAAAGGAATTAAAGCTTGGGTCTCCTACCCTCTCTAGACTGCTGAGGAAGATGGAAAACTGAGCCTAAGGGATTGTCCTTTCACTTTGCCAGAAGAGAACTAGGTAAGTGATGTGAATTCAGGAAGGAAACTGCCCTCAAACACGCCCCCACCCACTGAGCTACAATTCCTTTGCCCAAGATACAAAAGAAATGAGGCATCTTAGGTCGAGTTTCCTGGGAAGGTAATTTGAGTTGGAGACTGGTATGCCGGAAGTTTACTGGGAGCGCCCGCTGGCGCAACATTGCTTAGGAAGGGAGGGCAGCAGGGCAGGGCAGAGGGACAAGTCGAACTGCAATGCTGTTGCAACAGAGGCCTCAGCTGATCCCTCAGGAATTCCAGAATGGGGATGACCTTGAAGAACTGTTCAGAACAAACAGGGTAGGCTTGGTATTGTCTCCCTGATGCCTCTGGAACTGGGGTGTGACCCTGGACAAGAAAAGCCCCAGTGAGCTGAGAGCATATCCCAGGGAGGGCCCAAGGAATGTGTAGTCCCTGGTGGCCAGCAGCAGAAATGTTTGGCGGAAGATACCTGAACACAACAGCATCCATAGCAGGAGGCTGAAAATGCAAATGATACCCAAGGACGGCACAAAATTGATTTCAATGGGTATCCCTGTACTCCTTCATAACACTGGGCTATTATACATCTGTACAGATGCTGGTCTTCAAAGCACCCCCAAAGTAACTCCTGATTGACTAACCACCTTTATCTAAGGTGCTCCATTCTGAAGGAAGCTCCTTTGCTCCATGAACTTGTGTCAACGCTGCTCGCCAGCACCCTCAGAAGGCCCTACTGCCAGACGGGTCTTGGAGACATTTGCATTTTGGTGAAAGGGGCTGAAGATCTTGGGCTCCTGGCTAAAGGTTTTCTGGGGTGAAAATGAAAGTGGCAGCAGGAAACAGAATGTGACCTAATTAGCGTTTGGTCTCTGAGGCTGACCTCCTTTCGGGAATGCTGGCACTCATAGGAGCATAAAGCAGCTGTCGCCTCTTCCTTGCCTGGCCAGGTGGGCTCAGAGCAGTGCCAGCCCAGCCATCACCCATGCCAGATGCTCTCCTGGAAAGAAATGTTTCCTGCCCCCCCCCAGCCATGGCTCCAAGCAGGGTCGTGTAGACAAGCAGTAGTCCCAGCATGACAGCCCACAAGAAAGAAGGGGTAGAGAGAAGACAAAAAAGACTTTCGTGGGGTGGGGAGCATGATGACTTGAATGACATTCAGGAGGTGGGTAGGAGAGGGGAGCAGAGGGTGGCACTGTGGGCAGTTGATATGGTCCCCAATGTCTCGCACCTGTTGTCTGCTGTGCCTACACATGCAGGCGACCCTGTGAGTGTCAGCTAAGCAGGCTAGGAGTGTAATTAATCCATTGTTTAGCATTATTGGAGCTCACTGCTGTGCGGATTCTTCCTGGCAGATCTCCCAGCCGAATAAGGGAAGTTAGTCAGCCTGATGGTGGTGGTGGCGATGGGCAGGAGGCAGCAGCTCAGGAAGCAGAATGGGTGGGGCAGCGGAAAGATTGAGACGTCAGGTCTGGGAAGGGCACTCCTTATTCAGGGAAGCTTGCTGGCTGAGCAGAGGACAGTGTCCAGCTTGCCTGCCCACTGGGAAATAATGTTGATCTGCTCAGCTCCTGCTGGGAAAGCCTTGGTCCACCTTCATCTCTGTCCTCAGAGGCCAGGTCTGCTCTCAACCTTAAAGTGGGCTGCTTCTTGCTGCCTGGCTTCTTTTGTGTGTGTGGCACAGAGACGCTGAGTGACACACAAAATAACACAGCTAATAAGAAGTAAAGTCCACCCAGCATCTGGCTCCAGGGCTTGTGTGTCCAACTGTCACTCTACACAGCTTCTTCCTGGGGTCATGGCTGTCAGCTCACATACCTAGCACTTGTGGGGCAAGAGTTTTCTCGAAGTCTCAATCCCCACATTGACTTGCAGGGAGACACTTCTGTTTCTGCTATATAGATTAACATTATCCAGGGAGAGGTACTTAATCTCCTCCAAAATGTCTGGCAAAGTGTGGTCTCCAGTGTGACCTTGGTGGTAAAACCTTTAAGATGCGTTTAGCTCTGCTCTCCTGGAGAGAGTAATGGTGGTCTCTCTGGACTGGGTTAATTCTCAAAACAAACAACAAACAAGTGTTGTTATAAAAGGCTTTCTCGGCTTTGTTTTGCTTCCTCTCTCCCACCACGAGATGAGCCCTCTGGACTTCCTGGTAGCCTGAACTGTGAATGATTGAAGAAACTTCTATTTACCGGGTCGGGAATTTAGCTCAGTGGTTCTGATGCCTGTCTTGCAAGCGCAAGGACCCGGGTTCGATCCCGGTAACCACATACAATACAGGGTGTGGAGACTCACTCCCAGCAGCAATCAGTACCACATCCCACAGTGCCCGGCGTGGTGGCTCACGCCTGTCATCCCAGCACTCAGGAGGCAGAGGCAGGAGGATTGCTGTGATGGGAGTTGGAGGCTGAGCTCAGGGCCAGCCTGAACTACAAAGCGAGACTCTGTCTAAAAAAAAAAAAAAAAAAAGAAAAGAAAAGGAAAAAAAGAAACTTCTATTTACCAACTACCTGACAGGTGATATTTCATTATAGCAACAGAAAACCTACAGAGGCTCATTGGCTCTTTCTTTCTTTCTTTCATTGTTTTTTTGTTTTTGTTTTTGCTTTTTGAAACAAGGTCTCATATTGTAGTCCAGGCTGGTCCTGAACTCAGTCTTGAACTCAGCAATCTTCCTGCCTCTGCCTCCTGAGTGCTGGGATTACAGGCATGAGCCACCACACCCAGCACTGTGGTATGTGGTACTGATTGCTGGTGGGTGTGAGTCACTATGCCCAGCATTGTTGTATGTGGTTACCCGGGATCGAACCCTGACCCTTACACTTGCAAGGCAGACACCGGAACCACTGAGCTAAATTCCTAATCCATCACTGTATGTTTCTTAATGAGCACTCCACATGCCTTTCATGCTCTGGTGTACTTGGGAACCCCTGCAGATGGGAGGTTACCTCAGCTTAGTGGTTCTTCAACTCAGGTATGAAAAACAACACTACGAGGTTATTAGCACTTCCAATTTCAAAACCATATGGGCCCCTAGATTTCTGGTTTTAGACCCACTGTTTGGGTTTACTCACTCCTTCCCCTATGATAGATACAAATGGACTAAGCTCATGTGCCTCTTCATGCTGCTAATATTTGCAACTAGCAGGGCAGAGCTGCCTATGTATCTTCTCTCA
Organism: Petromus typicus; assembly: GCA_004026965.1. Lineage (NCBI taxonomy): Eukaryota > Metazoa > Chordata > Mammalia > Rodentia > Petromuridae > Petromus > Petromus typicus. The sequence continues at coordinate 38,610 of PVIR01013260.1, forward strand.
CAGTGCCTGACTGGGCAGGGCTGGCTGATTCTCAGAGCACAGGAAAGCAGGCTACAGGACCATGTATGGGGTCATGAAGCAGCCCCAGCAATCTCTGGTACTTAATTGGATGGTTATTGGATTGCAAGGGCTGAAACTTGCTAGCTCCTTACCGAACAGTGCACAGAAGCCCTGTTTGAGACAGTGAAGGAGGCTTTTTTGCTTCACTGCACCCATGTGAACAGAGCTTTCTTTTCTTTCCCAATTGCTGGGAACACATTCTTGTCTTAACATTGTCAGAGAATAAAACAAGGATCACCCAAGCTCGTGTGTTTGTCCAGTCTAATGACTCGTCAGTAAGGGAGCACAGGCTGGTGCATGGTTCTCTGAGGAGGCTATTAGGGGTTTATAAGTGCTAGATGATGAAGCCTTTGGGGACCAGTTTAGGATCCCGAAGTTTGGGATCAAAAATTTGTCCTCTGGTTTGGATGGGAGGTGCCAAGCTGGGTCCATAGATGGTCAAACCAAGTATGGTGGTTCATTGGCCAGGAAAGTGTCTTTAGTGAGGTCTAGTGAAAGAGTAGACTGTTAGGTTCTCTGGCCATATTATGTTTGATATATCATAAGCAACTGCCACTGTAAATGAAAAACTGTCCTTTACAACTTGTTGAGGCTGTACTTGCCATTGGCCTGGGAAGACCTAAGTCTGTTCCAGGAGGTCATACTTAGCAATGTCTGGGCTGGGCCAGCTGCCAGCAGCCTATCAGAAGAAGGAAGGGCAGCTTCTCCTAGTTTCCTAAACTCTGGGTAGTTGATCCTTCCCTTCCTGGCCAGTGAAGCACCTAAAGAAATACACAGTTTCCAGGTTGTCCCAGTGCAGTTGGTCCTTGAGAGCAGCTGCCTCTTTATATTTATTTATTTTTATTTATTTATTTTTTTTTTTAGGTTTTTTGAGACAGGGTCTCGCTTTGGAGTTTAGGCTGGCCCTGAGCTCAGCCTCAAACTCATCACAGCAATCCTCCTGCCTCTGCCTCCCGAGTGCTGGGATTACAGGCATGAGCCACCACGCCCGGCACTGGTATGTGGTACTGGTTGCTGCTGGGCGTGAGTCTCCACACCCAGTATAAGTATGTGGTTACCGGAGATCGAACCCGGGTCCTTCCCGGGTCCTTGTGCTTGCAAGACAGGCGCCGGAACCATTGAGCTAAATCCCCGGCCCGCAGCTGCCTCTTTATAAACATTGTGCTAACCTCAGCTTCGTCCTGCTGCTTCTCTAGCAGTTGTTTTCTGTGTGTTAGCCTTGCTATAAAATAGACTCAGTGGATGCACTGTGACTGCATTCTCTCCAGATACACGATCTTTCCAGTTGCTCTTGTTGGCCCCATGCTAGAAATAGATACAGTGCATTTCCTGGGACAGGACGGGGACAGGGGAGTGGGAAGAAATGAATCTCTGGATGTGTCAAGTTCTTCAGGCTCCACAGAGTTCCAGAGCTTTTACTCATGAAAGGACAGATCACAGTGGCACAGCAGTCTGCCCCATTACAGAGCTGTACTCAGGGTTGTCTCACTGTTCCCTCAGCCAGAGGCATTCTGTTGTCAACATTTATTCAAAGTTTCAGGTCACACGAAACTTGTTCATATCAGATCCGAGCCATGGAAATTTTTACTTGCTCATTCATAAAACGGCATCAGCAGAACAAGTGCAAGAGAAGACCTTCCTGTTTCCAGTTTCCTCATTGTGGCTCCTCCTATGGTATTCTAGGAAAATATTGGAGTCCAGTCTCAGATATACTGATTTAAGAATAAATATGGATCTTGGGGGTCTCTAAGTGCAACTGAGTCCCTCATTCTGGTTGAACTGGGCCGCAGTCATGTTAAAACTGTTCTATTTTTAACAACCTTTCCTGAAGGTCAACTACATCAGTCCTGATTACAGAGTCCCACCCCATCCCCAGTCCCAATGTATCACACGAGAGTATCTTGTCATTGGAAGACTCAGTTTTAATTGTACAAGTTTAAAAGTCCCTGTTATTTTTACCTCATTTTACAGATATTTTCAACTTTCTTCACGTTCTGTCCTTCAAAGACACAGACAGGAGCCAGGCACCAACTGCTCAGTAATAATCTTTCATGTGTAGAATCTGAGAGACACATAAGAAAGTGCAGGGTTAATCCAAGAGTAATATTCCAATTTATTCATGCAGGGACCTCAGGAAGTTTTGCTGTTGCATTTTTTCCTCCTGAACATCAACTAAGCATAATGAAGTCAGTTTGGGATGGGCTTCAAGCCCAAATTCACTTGCTTTGGGATTCGTCTCTCAGGCTCCTATATTAAATTCACCTTGGGGTCTATGGTAAATTTTATGAAATGTTACTTTCCTCTTTACAGCTAGCATAAACATTTATTATACATCCTGTGATATATGTTTCCAGGAAGTAAGGAAATGTTGTTGTGGAAAGATATGATTCCCAACTGATTTGAAATATAGATGAATAGCATCTTTTAGAAAGGGACCAGGATTTTAATGGAAAAAAGTCATTATCAGATTTTTTTTCTTGTCTTTCTCTGCCTTCTCTTCTGGCACCAGTTAAAGGAACATTTCTCATCCCTTCGCTCCATGAACACAAAAGAAGATACCTGATATGAAATGCTGTCAAATCCTGCTTCATTAAAGCCCACAAAAGCTAATGCACAGCTCCCCTCACACTGTCCTAAAATGGGAACAAAGAAGTAGAATAATGTCAAAATAGAACACAAAGGAAAAGAGTTTGTCCTCTGGACCCAGGAGATGAAAGCTATAAGAAGTCATCTGTGAATATTGGGCAGGGCCAGGGTTTCTAGGGCTTGTTTCATAGATGACAGGGGATTGCCAGGCTGGGCCACTGGTGTCAACATAGAAAGAGTGCAATGAAAGGGTCCTACAAGGACCCCAGCCATGCTCCTGTCATCTATGCAGTCACATGCAGCAAAGACTTTGCCTCAGGACTGGAACAGCTAATCAACTAGGAAACACAGACTTCCCATTTACATATGTGCAGTAGAACACTCATTGAAGAGAAAAGTGGCCTGGGGACATGAATTTTTTTGGGGGGACCCTGGTTTGGAGGACCTTGGTTGGAGAACCCAGGTAACACAAAACAGTAAGAGTCATTAAAAAAAGTTCTATCACTATGGGTAGCCTAAAACAACCGTGAAGACAAAGCTGGTAGTTGTGTGATTTATAAATAAGGTTTAATAAATCACAGATTGGACAAATGTATCCTACTACTTAAAACAAGTATTTCAGAATTGGCAGTTTTCTTTGGAAGAGGTGTCAAAGAACAGGAATGAAACAGAAGAGATTATGAGACCTGGATGGATAATACAAATGTACTAGCATCTTTTCTGTTACTGGGATAAAATTATCCCACACTACAATTTAAAAATGAGAAGTTTATTTGGCTCACAGTTTCAGAGGATTGAAACTGTAGTTAGCTGTCTCCGAGGCAGAAACATCATAATGGAAGGGCATGGCAGAATAAAGCTGCTTAGAATATGGTAGCCAGGAAGCAGAGAGCAAGGTAAAAGCACTAGAGAGGAAGGGCCAGGGACCAAATGTAACCCCAATGCTGCACTCCCATGACCTACCTAGATTCACCCAGAAGTGTGATTTACTAATCTCCTAGATGTTTCTCAAGCCAATCCAATTGACAGTCCAGGTTAACCAGCATATTAGGGGTGCCTAATTAGAGTCCAGTTTTGCCAGGTCTTCCTAAAAAGCCAACAGTGAACGCCAGCTCTTATTAGAAGCCAGAAGAGGCAATAAGCAATTCATCCCCACAGCTACCTCCCACACCATTTTTATTTAATTATCTTTATTGGTACATTAAATATACACATCATGATTGCACTCCATAATGGGGATTTGTACCAGTATAAGACACAACTTAATTCTCATTTTTTCCCATAGCCCCACCGACCCTAACACCCCCCCATATATATAAAATTTGTTTCCTTACTTTTTTGTTACAATCTCAACATTGTCCCCTTTCACCTTATTTTACATTGAGCATTTTCTATTTCACAATATATAACATACAATGCTAGGACTCATTTACATCTTCATTTTCTCATACCAGAGAAAAGATGCGATATGTATCTATCT
>PVIR01013261.1:0-42715 GCA_004026965.1 Petromus typicus
AGCAATCCTCCTGCCTCTGCCTCCCGAGTGCTGGGATTACAGGCGTGAGCCACCACGCCCGGCACTGGTATGTGGTACTGGTTGCCGCTGGGGTGAGTCTCCACACCCAGTATTGTTATGTGGTTACCGGGGATTGAACCCAGGTCCTTGCGCTTGCAAGACAGGCGCCGGAACCACTGAACTATATCCCCGGCCCAGTTAAAGAAATTTGAGGGGCCAGGGTTTTAGCTCAGTGATTCCAGTGCCTGCCTTGCAAGTGGAAGGGCCCAGGTTCGATCATTGGTAATCACATACAACAGTGCCGGGCATGGAGACTCATGCCCACCAGCAATCAGAACTATATACCACAGTGCCAGATGTGGTGGGTCACGCCTGTAATCCCAACACTTGAGAGGCAGAGGCAGGAGGATTTCTGTGGGTTCAAGGCTGAACTCAGGGCCAGCCTGACCTACAAAAGTGAGATCCTAAGGCTGGGAATTTAGCTCAGTGGTTCCAGCACCTGTCTCACAAGCTCAAGGACCCGGGTTTGATCCCTGGTAACCACATACCATACTGGGCATGGAGACTCATGCCCAGCAGCAACCAGTACCGTATATCTCAGTGCTGGGTGTGGTGGCTCATGCTTGTAATCCCAGCACTTGGGAGGCAGAGGAAAGGTGGATTGCTGTGATGTGAGTTTGAGGCTGAACTCAGGGCCAGCCTGAGCTACAAAGTGAGACCCTGTCTCAAAAACCCTTAAAAAAAAAAAAAGAAAGAAATCTGGGTCCTCAAGTCTATTGTTATCATTACTGTATGAGCATATTGTGTGATCTGCCTTCACAAGTCCAACCCTTCCATAAGTTAAACACAATCTCAATGATTAAAGCCATCTCATTTGCAAGAAAAAGATAATATTTTGTGAACTGGAAAATACATTTAGAGATGCATATTTCATAGAATCTTTCACATAGGTGAACATTTGTTACAATATTATTATATTGCAAAATATTGAAAAGAAAACTTTAATGTTAACCAGAAGTGGAAATATCCACACATAGCAGTCAAATGGAAGAAAAAAATCCTGTATTTTTACTGGATGGTGATGCTTGATAAAGCTAAGGGGTAAAAGCAATAACTGTTGTCACAATTTGAAACATATAAGTGATAAAATAATAACCATGTAGGAAAGGGCTGGCTTCAAGCACAAAGCAAGACCTCTGAGGTACTCTGGGGGAAGACAGTAGTGTAAAGGTGTAGGGCTTTGGTTCTGTCTTTGATATCTGATTTCATAAAAGAACATGACCACTGTAAAAGCTGATATTAGCTCAAGAGAGATGATAGCAAAACAGAGCTTACTATATTATCTTATGTATTGTTCTTTGTGCTCAGAATAATTTTATTTAAGATAATAGGCAAGAGGATATGCTGTAACACCACACAGAACTTAATTATATTTTAAGTGTTTAAGAAAAATGTAATGTTAAAGATAACATCTTTATGCTAAAGAGCATTGTGTACAAGACAGGACTAGCAGCTTCTCCCTACCTGTAGGTTAGGAGAGAATGTAAGTACAGAGAATATCGTCTTTGGGGTAGAAGAGGTTCGAACAATGTCTGTTTTTCCTCTCCCACCACACTAGACATATAAGGAAAACTCAATAAATGTTCATGGAACTTTCAAGCCTTATTTACACACAGAAATAAATAAAATTGATGAATGAATAAATAATTTATATGTCACTGTGACTATACAGCCCTATTTTCCTTTTAGTATGTGACAGGGAGTAGCATCTGATGTTTCCAGCCTTCTATAAAGTAAGCTATGAATTCTTATTGTATAAAATATGACTAAAATATTTGACTGTTATGGTGCTCACAAAATTAAATTGTTAGGCAAATCATTTTTTTTATGAGTACTTTAAAGCGTCCTTAAAATCTTAAAAATTCATTTTTCTTTGAAATACAGTATAGAAAATTATTTAACAAGCCACTTAAGCATGTGTATAAGTATTAGTGTATAAGTATTAGCTAACCTGTGCCAGGAAGCCATGGAATTTCTTCTGGAAGCCTGCAAAACAGATGAGTTAGATTCCTTGCAAATTCATTTCTTCGATCTTTAATTTATTATGACTTCATGAATTTAACTCTAAACTCTGCAGGCAAAATTCTAAAACTGCACTGGACACTCAATTGTTTTTCTTTCACTTATATGACAGTCAATTTAAAAACCTAAAGCAATGAAATGTAATTTTTATTTAGACATACTGGCTGCTTAAAAAAACCCCAAAACTGAGTGGCCAAGATTTTCCCTCAGTGGTGTTGTACCTATCTGACAAGTGTGAAGTCCTGAGTTCAATTTCTAGCACTGGGGGAAAAAAGCCCAGTGTGTTCCAGCCTTTCTCACTGTATGAGGCTGGAACTTTGCTAGTGTCTTTTTTTCTTTTTTTTTTTTAGACAGGGTTTTGCTTTTGTGGTTCAGGCTGGCCCTGAGCTCAGCCTCAAACTCACATCACAGCAATCCTCCTGCCTCTGCCTCCTGAGTGCTGGGATTACAGGCATGAGCCACCACACCTGGCACTGTGGTATGTGGTACTGATTGCTGCTGGGTGTGAGTCTCCATTGTATGTGGTTAGCAGGATCGAACTTGAGTCCTTGTGCTTGCAAGACAGGCACCAGAACCACTGAGCTAAATCCCTGGCCCTGCAAGTGTTTTATTGTACTTTCCCTTTCAATGCACTCTACATAAAGACAGTGCATGACAGGAAATTGGAAACAAATTTTCAAACTTCTAAATATTCACAGGTTCTGACTTTTAATTCAAATTAAGATTAAATATTGATATTTTGATAATAAGAAACCACCTTAGCAGCATTACTTTATTAATAATTATATTCAATATAATATGATAAGTGTTTTAAACATTCATAATTTCTTTCACAAGAGGAGAATTTTCTTTTACTATTGAAATAAATTCACTAGTTTCTACAATATTCAGATTGGTTTGTAAATGCTGATCTATGTTTCATACGGTTATTTTCCCAACTAGCAATTACTTTCTAAATTTTATATTACCCTCATTTGGGAATTTCTGTTGCATAGCTCATAGGAATCAAAGTATTTGACTTAAATGAGTTCATCTCAACACTCTTGAGGTTAGTTTTGGTTTATTTATGGTTCTCTGCAGTAGTATTAATTTCTTGCCATTTTTAATTTTTTTAATTGAAATCTTTATTGGTACATTACATATACACATCATGATTGCACTCCACAATGGGGATTTGTACCAGTATAAGACACAACTTAATTCTCATTTTTTCCCATAGCCCTACCCACCTACCACCCCCCTATATACATAAATATTTTTCCTTTCTTTTTTGTTATAATCTTATTATTTTTCCCACTTCACCCTATTTCACTTTGAGTATTTTCTATTTCATGATATATAACATACAATTCTAGAACTCATTTACATCTTTATTTTCTCATACCAGAGAAAAGATGTGATATTTACCTATCTGTGACCTATTTATTTCACTTATGAGGATATCCTCAAGGTATGTCCATTTGAGTATAAAGTGAGATACATACAAGAAAATGTTGTTAAGATGTGACAAAACAGGAAACCCCAATGAAACCATCTTAGCTGAAGCCAGAGGCCTGATGACATCTGTGACCACAGGTTGGTGACTTGGACCACATATTAAGTGCGAGCTGCAGAAACAGCTATATTTTTACAGGTAGAAATGTAAGCACATAAGAATGAGTGTAACCTAATCCAGAGCGACACCCATATTGAAAGCTAATTTTGTGAATATCTGACCCATTCAATCTGAGAAAGAAAAATACTTCAGAAAAAGATGTAGTGCCTTCTATAAAGAACTTTTTCATTGGCTATTCTGTGCTACTTTGAGCAAACCCATTCCCTGTTCTTATCAAATTTTAAAAAATTATCCAACAGACTACAAATTAAAATGCCTATTTTAAAGTTTGATTGAAGATGCCTTTTATCTGGGTTGAAGATTGAAGCTTATTTTAGAATTTAAAGGCAAATTACATAATTGTGGAAAATAGTGTGTAACTATTATCAAATTCCCTTTCAAAATTAACTCCAAAGGTCTGACAGTGTATCTTGTTAGGGTTCTTGGTGGCAATAACTACAGGGGTCCTCAATTCTCACCAGCTCACTTAGGAGGAAGGTTTTTGACTTTTTAAAGCAGTCAAATATATGAACACAGAATAAAATAGTAGTTTTCAGGGTCAGTGATGGGGGAAGAAGCAACGGGCTTTTATGGTTTAAAATATATCAAGTAGCCAATATGTAGGATGAACAAACTGAAAGGCTGACTTTAGCACACAGAGGCTGTAGTTGATAACGTTGTACTGCATTCCAAACTTTTCTTTCTGAATGAGTGAGTGAGAGCTCCCTGGCCACAGGAGGGTAAAAGGGTAACTATAACAAAGTAAATCTGTTCAAGGATTCTACTACAGTAACCAGTATACTATACACTTCTTTCTTTCTTTTTAAATTCAAGTCTTTATTGGTACATTATATATACACATCATCATTGCATTCAACATTGAGAATTTGTACCAGAATATGACATGACTTGATTTTCATTTTTCCCTATCCCCCTGCAACCTTGCACCCCCTATATACATAAGTTTTTTTCCTTTTTTAATTATCACTTTCTTTTTCCCCTCCCTCATTATTTATCCCTACACCCTCTTTCCTTTTAAATATTTTCTATTTCACAATATCAACTATATATACTAGAACTCATTTTTGTCTTCATTTTTTCACACCAGAGAAAATATACAATATTGGGCCAGGGATTTAGATCAGTGGTTCTGGTGCCTGTCTTGCAAGCTCAAGGACCTGGGTTCGATCCCCGGTAACCACATACAATACTGGGTGTGGAGACTCACCCCAGCAGCAACCAGTACCAGATCCCACAGTGCCAGGTGTGGTGGCTCACGCCTGTAATCCCAGCACTCAGGAGGCAGAGGAAGGAGGATTGCTGTGATGTGAATTTGAGGCTGAGCTCAGAGCCAGCCTGAACTACAAAGTGAGACCCTGTCTCAAAAAAAAAAAAATCTATCTATCATCTATCTATCTATCTATCTATCTATCTATCATCTATGATATTTACACATATGTGACCTATTCACTTATTAGAATGCTCTGAAGGTACATCCATTTGAGTATAAATGACTCAATCTTATCATTTTTAATGGCAGAATAATACTCCATTCTATAAAAGAACCACATCTTTTTTCCAGGCTCTAGTTGATGGACATTTTGGTTGTTTCCAAGATTTAGCAATCACCAACTAAGCTGCTATAAACATGAGTGCACATATGTCGCTGTGATATGAGTCTTTTAATTCCTTTGTGTCTACACTTAGCAGAGGAATGAGACCTCCAATCCTAGCTTTTTGAAGAATCTCCACCCTGATTTCCACAGAGGTTATACGAGTCTGCACTCTCACCAACAGTGGATCAGGGCTCCTTCTTCTTCACATCCTCACCAACATTTGTAGCTGGCTAATTCTGAGATGGCAGCCATTCTTTGTGGAGTGGATGAAATCTCAGAGTTTTTTTCATCTACATCTCTTGAATGACCAGTGACGCTGAGCATTTCTTCATATACATCTTAGCTACTCTTGCTTTTTCCTCTGAAAAGTGTCTGTTCATTTCAGATGCCCATTTTTTTAAAAAAAAATCTTTATTGGTATATTATGAATACACATCATCATCACATGCAACATTGAGAGTTTGTACCAGAATATAACATGACTTGCTTCTCATTTTTTCCCCTTTCCTCTCGCAGATGCCCATTTTTGAATTGAGTCTTTAAATTTGGGTGGGCTGATTTTTTTAAGCTCCTTATATATTCTAGATAGTAGCCCTTTGTCTGAGGAGCAGCTGGTAAAGATTCTTTCCCACATTGTTGGTTGCCTTTTCACTCTGTTAGTGGTTTCCTTTGCTATGCAGAAGCTTTTTAATAGAATGAGATCCAATTTGTTGATTTCTTCTGCCAGTTCTTGTGCTATAGAGGTATACACCTATTTCTACTGCTTACTTATAGCACCTTGTCATATATCTTATGCATTAAATATACACACTAACATTTACTAAAACAAAATATTATAAAATGATTGTGGAGTTTGGTATCAGTTCTTCCCCTCCCCCCCATGTTGACGTGGCTTGCCCAGTTGGCCCAGTTGTGATTTATCTGAATGGAGATTTACTGGTGCTTTGGAGGAAATTTTTTGGCTTCTGTTCTCTTTCCCACACAATTGCCACATAATAACTGGTAGGTGCCATTGCAGATTTTTTCCTGTTACTTTAAGCAATTACTTAGCCCCATGGAATGAACACCAGCCTTGTTGAATAGCCAGAAGTCTGTCTGAGTCTGTATCCTCAGTCTCTCTGGCTCACTGATTGGATGGATCCTAAATGCCTCCCAAACTATTCTCCTCTCAGGAAGCCTTGCAGTTTGGAGGCTTACACTTCAGCTCAGGCTCTTAATCTCCCTCTCTCTCATCCATTTAATGCCCTGTTTGTTTCAGCTACAATAATCCTTACCTTTAATGGAATATTTCTCACCATTTCACACCTGACATTTTCTTCCTGGCGATGCTGTAGTTTTCTTCTGATGAGACTGGGAACAACCCCCACTTAGCAGTCAGTACACATTGCAAATTTCACCACCCTTGTGAAGCCTTTTCCTGATGATCTCTTCTATAGTCCAGCAACACGTTTTACAACACAGAGACTGTTTTAGTACTGTGTAATTATTGTTTACACTTGTCTCACTCTCCAACTAGCCCACACTGCTGGAGAACTAGGAGGACTGCTTACTCATCCGGGTAACTGCAGGCCCTGTGTGTGGGCTTGTGCCGCATACAGGTGCCTGGTACCCCAGACATGCTCAGTGATGACCAAACTCCAATATTGGTATGATATATCCATACCCTGCATTCCTCTGGGGATAGAAATACCAAGAACTGAAAAGATGCCAACACCAATGCTTTACTTACCTTGCCATGGGACAAGGCTAAATCTTATCATTGTGACCAATACAAGGCTATTTACAGTGAAAGAGAGTAAAAAGAAAGAGGAAGGAGAAGAGGCAGAATTTGTTATTTTTCTTTCTTTTTTAAAAACAAGTTTATCATTTCATAAGTCTGAGTTCATTTTACCACATGATATTGTATACAGTCATCTGTTGAAATAGATTTTTAAAAAATGGATTTTAGTTTTAAAAAGTCAAAGATACTGTGAGTTCTGTAGAGTCTGGTGGACTCTACAGAACTAACTCAGCAGGTTAGTTCCTCTGTTCTAACTTCTCAACTTCACTGCAGAATAAAGAATACAGGCCATAGAAAGTGTCATCATCAGTCATATAGAGAGTAGTGTTTCTATAGTATGGAGCTTTCTGAATGGACACACTCAGGCCAGGTCCAACTGTAAAAAAATCATTTAATGAATAGATTATATCAAAACTGATACAAGGGAGAGCCAAGGATTTAGCTCAGTGGTTCTGGAGCCTGCCTTGCAAGAGCAAGGGCCCTGGTTCGATCCCTGGTAAGCCCATACAACAATGCCAGGTGTGGAGACTCACATCCACCAGCAATCAAAACCACACAGCACAGTACTGTAATCCACACAGTATGCCTGTAATCCCACCACTCGGGAGACAGAGGCAGGAGGATTGCTATAATGTGAGTTTGAGGCTGAGCTCAGGGCCAGCCTAAACTACAGAGTGAGACCGGGTCTCAAAAAAACAAAACAAAACAAAAATTTCTATTGATGCTGATTCATGGTTCCTTCTGAGAAGGAGAAATGATCTGAATATTTGACTTTGTGGGCCATTAAGAGGCAAATAGTCTCTGATGACTGCTTCACCCTGTCCACATAGTCCTCAGGAAACACTTGCTTTCTGGTGGGAAACCACCATATTCAAAAAAGCCAAAGCTAATCAGCGTTGTCTGTGAATATCAGCAGATAGTTTGAGTGGTGCTTCAAGTTCTAGTCCAATAGGCTGACTGAGAAGGATCTCACGAGACTTCAAGCCCAGTCCTCTGATTTCATCGCTCTGTTGGTGGACATTCTTACCTGGCTTGGAGCTTCTCACTTCCAGCAGCCACTGGATAGTGCTGTAGACATAGAGTTTATCTCTAACTACGATTGCCTCCCCACTGCAGACTCTAGTGACACTGCCACCAGATGGTGCCTGGGACTCACACTCCTCTTTTTCACACCATGAGCACAGAGGTGAATCAGCCATGGTGGATCCTCCTAATCCCCACATTCCTTGCTTCTCTCCCCTCAAGAGGGGAAATTTCTGAACCACTTTAATGATTTAATTTACTGCTCTGTAGATACATAAATCTTAAAAAATTATTGAGGTAAATTCATAAACATAAAAGTCACTCTCTTCTACTGAAAATGCAATGGCATTTGTTACACTCACAATCTTGTGCAGTCAGGAGATGCTAATGTTTTGGAACACAATAAATATGTGTCCCTAACTCAGCCCTTCTATCACTTCCTGTAGTGTGAGCATGCAGCACTCCATAGCTACCCTCACTTTTAGTCTTGAGCCCAGTGGGAAGGCTGGATGTGCGAACTTTGTCCCCAGCCTGGCAGGTCCAAATTCCATTTAATTCTGATATAATTGTGTGACCCTGAGAAAGGGGTGGGAAATGGCAGTTAAGTGGGTGACAGTCAATTCAGAGCAAAACTTATACAATCTGCTCAGAAGTTTGAGACAGAAATACATGAATGTAGCTCCTTTATACCCAGTTTCCAATAAAATGCAATGTATGAAGACAGTTCTTTCCCTTCAGGGAGGAGCACTAGGCCCAAATGAAGTGGTTTGAGCAGTGCAGAACCAAGCCACACTAACTCGCATCTGGCCTCCCAATGAAGGGTGTGTGTGTGTGGGGGGGGGGTGTGTGGTGTGCGTGCGCGTGTGCCTGTGGGCTAGTATGTCACTGTGAATTAACATGTCAATATCAGTCAATGTTCTCTTCCCATACAGTGCTGTGGGATACCATTGTTGGCCAGGGAAAATGCACAATAGTGCTGTCTAACTAACTGAATAAACATCTGAAATGTGGTCAATACAATCAGCATCTTTATCTAAAGATACTGAGACCGTGAGCTATGAGTCAGTATTAGCCAATGCATTGTAATAGACATAAATGGTTTAAGATGATGCACATAAAATATGGAAATTACAGCTGGCCATTTTAACTAATATATTTTATTATTTGCTTTTAAAGATATTTTCAGATTATGGTTCTTACATAAGAAATTTATTCTTTATTTTCTTAATTTTAGAATTAACCACAACTATGCATGCTGAGGCATAAAAAATACTTCTCAACCATGATGACCCTATCATCAAGGTGAGGTTGTCCTCGTGTTGTCCCCAAATGCCTAATCCTGTCATTTCCAATGACATGAGGGAATAAGCTACCACCACCAACATAGACAGCACTCCATTGCAATGGAACTAACAGGCTGTGAGGAGATTTATCTTGATGCTCAGCACATTATTTGCTTCCAATAACATTGTCTGTTGCTTGTTCATTTTAGGGCATGACTCAATCGATGCTCTGGAACTAAATCACATTTTCTAGCTCCTGTAAAAACTCAGCGCTTTAACATTTCCATCAGGAATCCTGCTGCGAGAGGAAACATAAATTAGGCTCCACTCAGCTTATTCTGAGCTTTTCATGGGCAGAATTTTGATTAAATAATCTTTTGGGAGAAGAAAAACCTGCACACTCTAGTCACATAATCCAGTTTCTCTCTCTGTCTCTGGCAGAGAGGTTAGATACTTTAGGTAGGAGACAAACATATAGGGAAATAAGTAGTCTTCTGGGTGAAATTCAGGGCAGATGAGAACTGCAAGCACTTTGCTGAAATGGATACACCGGGTATATCAGCACTCCTTCCAGCTTCCTTGCTTTGTTACCCTTTTGACTCTCCCACCTGCAAGGTCAGCTGCTCTAAGGAGCAATTCATAAAATTGCAGCTCATATTGTGGTTGCAGTTCCAAGACTGACACAAAATTAAATCAGTCTTGAGTGCTGTAGAATACAAAAGCTACCTTCCTAGTTACTGAGCCCTTCCCGACTCCTAATAAATCTTGGAGAGGTAGCATTCCACCACTGACTGCCAGCTTCTCCGCTCTCAGAAGGACCACGAAATGGAAACAATGAAGTCTTCTTTGAGGCCATATTTTATACCATGGAGAATACATGGGAGCCACATTTTAAGCTCCCTTTTCTAACCCTGGGGCGAACATTTCATGAGACAACATTAAATGAGCCCTTACCTTACTCCTCCACATTCCAAATTTCTGGAGCCACATAGTGTGAAATACCCATAGAAAGTTGATGTACCCACTAAGAATTTTTATGGCTTTTCAAGAGCAGAAGGTAAGTTTTTTTTTTTAAAGAAAATCTAGGAACCTATAAATATGCCTCTGCTGTAAATAGGTATCCCCTCAATTTCCAGGGATACAGGAAGATTTTCTGTGAAGACTTAGCTTGGAGTGACAGGGAAGGAATCTGAAGCAGTCAGATAAGTCCTGTCCGATGGCAACACTGACACACTCACCAATGACTCAAGGTCTCCAGTGTTAAATCATTAGCCAGATCCTTCTAAAATCTTACGGCACAAAGTCAGTCAATGAACTCTCATCTGGTGTCATAGATCCTGTGGTATTTTACAGCTTTGACCCCCGGTGATGGTAGTTTGATATGTGAAGTTGGCTAAGCCATGGAACCATGGTATTCAGTTTTTGGTTAAATATAAATCTAACTATTATTGTGACAAAATGTGAATTAATATTAAAATCAGTAAGTTCTGGCATGTAGAACATCATACTACACACCGTTAAAAGATACAAAGCCCTGGTTCAACCTAGCACCAAAAATAAACAAAAACATGGGACTCAAGAGTTTGAGTCATGTAGGTCATCATGCTTCATTGTATGAGTGAGCCTCCATCAATCTGTCAGAGCCCTTAAAAGAAAAAGAATAAACTGCCCTGAGGGAGGGGGAATTCTATCTCCAAATTAAGCCATAATGCCATGTGTAGAGCCATTCTATATAATTTTGGGGAAAAAATCACTTCGTAATTCAGTTATAGTTAGCACTGTCTAAGGTCCATGTCTTCTTGCCTGAAAGCCAATTATGGCATGCAGAAACAGAACTCCATTTTGCCTCTGGTCATAATTGAAGCCTCAATGGTCCCATCATACTGTGACACTCAAAGGTAAAATTATATCAGCTGAAGACATCTTGGTTCTTTGAGAAA
This sequence comes from Petromus typicus, assembly GCA_004026965.1. Taxonomy (NCBI): domain Eukaryota; kingdom Metazoa; phylum Chordata; class Mammalia; order Rodentia; family Petromuridae; genus Petromus; species Petromus typicus. The sequence goes on from PVIR01013261.1 coordinate 11,319, forward strand.
TGAGGGTAGAGTCCTCATTAGCCTGTGAGCTCCCATTTACTATAGTAAATATGCTTTGCCAGTTTCACCATCCTCATCAAGACCTTTAACCTAAGATCATTACCAAAATAGGATCACTGCCACCCTTTATGTCACCTTATAGTCCCTCCAATTATTGGGTGCACCCAGTAAAGAGTGACTATCTCAGATTGTCTTGTCTTTGCCTACTCTGAGACACTGACCTCCTAGTCCCGCATGTATTATGGAATCATGTCCATCTCTGTTGTTTTTCTTTAGCCCTTACTGACCTCCTTTTAGGCAGATCAGAGGATGGGTCAGCCTCTAAAATGCCAGGTCTTCCAGGGGCCTCCACTCTTCAGCGTAGCTCCATAGTCTTTAGACTTACCGGCCCCTATAATTACACACACCAATTCTTTGGCACAATTTTGCCAATACATTTATATATGTAAATATCCATCTTCTGTACATATATATCTATTTTTCCCATTGGTTGTTTTTCATGAGAACCCTAGTACACCTCATTTTACAAACGAAGACACAAAGACTCAAAGAAGTAAAATAATATGCCAGAGGCTGTGGGCAGGGCAGAGCATGGCTGCCTCTTTCTGGGCCACCCTCGCTGAAGCCTGGTGTTTCCATTCCTCTCAGCCTGTAGCCAACACCACATGGAGGCATGTGAAGAGTTCGATGCGCTTAATCCTGTCATCAGTTTTATTGGGCTCTTCACTACAGCCCACAGAAGGGAAACTGATTTGCTAAGGATGAATGTGGCCACCAGTGTGTTATTGCCCTCAATCTAAACACAGCCTCAGGCACACTTCATTGATCATGCCTCCAACTTGAAGGGTCCCCTTAGTGCTGGCCCACAAACATGTTTCTCAGGCAGCCCTGTGCTGTCAACCACATTTCCTGCTCTACTCTGATTAGATATATAAACAGCTTCAATAAAACACAGCCTGAGCTCTGCTGTTAAAAATGTAAGATAAGACTTCCATAAAGATTCATCAACAGCAGAGGTGCTGTCTGAGTTAGACAGCAGCCCTGGGCATTCACGGTTCCTTTTTTTTCATGTAAGAAGGGTCAGTGGGAAAACCACCATGATTTATAGTCACACTTTCATAGTGGCGGGTACACTGACTGCAGGAGACCTTGGGAGGAGGAAGGGTTAAAAAATGAGCAGTTCCCAAAGTAGTTTCACATTAATGGACGGGAACGGGCTGACTATTGCTCAGGTAACCTGGTCATTCTGTATCTGTGAGGAAGTGTCAGTCTGTCCTGAGACGGGAGAGGAAGAGGTGTGCTGATGCTTGCAAGGGAAAAAGGTAACGAAGAAAGACTTAGGACTGCTCTGAAGCACAGGGAAAGGAAACAGTGAAAATGAGGTGTTTGTGCCCTTGAGCTGTTATGCGTGTTTCAGACCCATTGTATAGTGTAAACACATGCAAGGCAGGGAGAGTTATGCGCCTTTATTATAGGTACTTGTTTCACTGGCCGAAGTCTCAACTCTCAAAATCTCCTCACCCACAAAGGACCAGATCAGCTATAGGATGTGTCTTGGATAAGAGCATGTACCTTTGGATAAGAGCATATACCTTTGCCACATAGTTTCTGTATTTGGATTAAGAGGATAAGAGCATATACCTTTCCCACATAGTTTCTGTATTTGGATTAAGAGGAAAAAGACTCTTAATGTCAGTTTTAAAGAGGAAATAGTCTCAATTCATAATATATACCTACACTGTTCCAATAAACACAATAAAGAATAATAATTTTCCAAACTATATACCTTCCTATTGGATGTGAATTCAGCTTGACTTTGTATGCATTTTCAATCATACATAGAATTCAACTAGAAATACAGGGTGCCCTAAAAATTAGTTTGCCTGTTCTAGTATGATAACATAGCAAAACATTAACCTCTGAAAGTAAAAGACTACAAATTATTTGCTTTCAAGCTTTGTCCATGTGCTATCATCATCTTCAAATATTGTTTAAAATGGATTTTTTGTATGAACATGTCTGATTATCTCATTGGAATAGCTGCTGGGAGGGTGTATGTCCTAACTGTTCATGCTTGCTCGGATTTAGTTTAGAGCTTTCGTAGATAAATACACAGGAACACATATACACTTAATGTGCATCCTTATCTGCTTACACTTCTTAGTCCACTTAGTCCAGTTTGTATTAGGTTGTATTTTTCACTCATTGAGGAAGCATGTTTGGAGGCAAAGGATATTTGTGTAGCTATAGATTTGTCAAGAACAGAAGTTTTTCTTTTTAATAGCGAGTACCTGACTGCATCTGAGCACCGAAAATAACTCTTTTGGTTCAAAACTAAAGCAAGGCCATAGTAAGCATATTTCCAGGGGAGTTAAGTCTTTCTCTATGTTTATGACCTATGAGGCAAAAAATTACAGTTTTATTATACATAAGTGGCCTTAGCATTGGCTCACAAATCCATAGCTTCTTTTTCAGTCATACAATAGTTATATTTTAAAATGCTTATACCAGAGTTTAAAATCCTCAGCCACAAAAACATTTAAACCAGGGTCAAGGATTTAACTCAATGGTTCCAGTATTTGCCTTGCGCACACAAAGTCTTGAGTTTGATCTCTGGTAACTACATACAACAATACCAGGCATGGTGGTTTATGCCTGTAATCCCAGCACTCGGAAGGCAGAGGAAGGAGGACTGCTGAGTTCAAGGCTTGCCTGGGCTGCATAGTGAGTTCAGGGCCAGCCTGAACTACAAAGTGAGACCCTGTCTCAAAAAACAAATAAAAACATTTAAACAGTACCAACAATAAAAAAAAAAATTCTCTTTCCTGATTCTGACAGGTAATAACTATATCAACAACGGTTATTTTTATTTATCTTTTGATCTATATAATTTGTCCAAACATGATTTTACTGATCAATTTGAGTATGTTAAAATAAATCACAAATACATTATTCTCTATAAATATAGCTTGCCTAAGTATTGACACATTAGTTTTAGAAAGTTATTTCACAACCTATACCTAGTTCATAAGTTTTACATATTAATGAACTTTATTGTTTTCTCTTATGAATATTATAAAATTTTAATTTATGTATCAATTGTTCTATTTTCTTCCACATTTCTATTACTATGGAAATAGTAAATAATAATAATGCTTATTTGTATGTTTCTATAAAAGATAAAGAGGAAATAGTAAGAAAGGAAGTTAAGTAAGAAAAGCAAGAAGTTTTACTATTAACACACATTAAAATTTTAATGTATTCAATATTTCTATTTAATTCCTAAAAGATATTTTGCTCAAAGAGCAGATAAACTCATTTTAATGATCACTTAATAATTTTCCTAAACATTTGAATATACTTTCAACTTAATACTAAAATTAATTTCCCATATTCATTAATCATTTATTGTGTGCCAAACACTGTTCTAAACACTTTACACAAATTAGCTCAGAAAAATTGATTCAGCAGCTGAAGTGCTTACTGCTCCTCCTTAGGCTTAGCCTGTAAAATTTATACCAGAGTAATTTAAACTTTATTTGAATTAGGATAATATTCTCCCATGTCAATGGCTGGCTTAGGTTAACTTCACCAATGTTACCAACACACAAATATATCTTTTATTTTCCAAGAGAATAGATTGATTTTCTTGGATGATTGTAACCAGTGATTTTCATGTCTGGCTATGCATCAGAACCACTTCAGAAGCTTCCAAAAGCTATCATTTCCTGGGTCACACCCCATACTGCTAAATCTCTAAGAGGGAACTCGGAAATCTTTATGCCCAATAAGGAAGATGCCAATTGGACTATCTCTTCCACACCAGAGGTAGCTAAATCTCACAAGTGTTACCTGGAAACCAGAAATTACACTGAGAGTAAGTGGAAAGCTAAATGCAAACATGGGATGATCCGTAGCCTTCCCCTAAAGTTACATCTAGTTGGTTTTATATTGTTTGTGCTCCTATGACACATGTTTTCGTTGTACATGGTGCTCAGATTATAAAGTTAAATTGATATCTCTATCACATTGTGCTGAAGAATATGTTTGAGGAATCTGAGCAACCTCTCTAAGGCTTTTAGAAAAATGCACACATTCACACTTCCTCCTTTAGATTCAGTGTCCATAGTCTCACTTTCCACATGCACATGGCTGTAATTATTAGGTGGAGGAAGGCACACACCTCAGAGTGATGCGAGTCTGATAGCACAGCCATACGAGCATTAAGGACCATCAGCATTTCAGATGGGCACAGTGGGCGTGCCTTGAACCCGGAATCTGGAGCCCACAGTGCCTGTGCCATCCTGGTCCTCTCCTGGATGCTCAGCCTGAGTCTCAGGACCCGTTTGGGGTCACTTCTAGCTTTTTCCTTTCCAGGCTTCCCTAATGACTTCCTCCAGCCAAGACTCAGCATAGCAGTTCAGCCAGAGTTTGATGTCCCCCTCCCAGTTAAAAACAAATGCTTTATTCAAGACAACAAGTGAATGTGAAAGAATCCATGCATGGAGAACCCCGCAGTTTACTGACATTGGTTTGCTTGACACAACACTGGGATTGCAAACAACAGGGTCTCCTTAGCTTTCTATCTGCAGAATCAAGGTCTCTGCCCTATTTTAAAACTTACCATATGTAACTCCTCATATTTTCTAAGGAAAGCAACTTTATGTTACAAATATTACACTCAGCGCCTTTGATGTCCTATCTTAGTGAGTTATTTCCTTCATTTTGCCTTAATTCCCAAGTACACAATGCTGAAGTAAACAGACCCAGCAATTTACTGTTTAAAGTTCTGAAGCAGTAATCTGTAAATTCAGGCAATTACACAACCCGTGGTGTAGATGTGTTTTGGAGCAGGGTCAGCCCGTCTTGCAGTGCATTCCATGGATGTAATTTCCTGTTTATTCAAGGTAAAAGGGAGTCCTTCTACCACAGACTGGAATCAGACATAAGCTGTGTGCATCCATGAAAACCAAAGTTATGAGGAGCATCTCTGCTTTTTAAACAAGCTGTGTTTACTCCAACCTGTACAGGGTTTACTCTGCCCAATTCCTTCATTGTGTTTGTATTTTATGGCTCTATTTACATGTTTCTTGGAACACTGATTCTGTGATTGCAGCTGTATGCATTGTGATTTTCTCCCATGATAATGTGATACTTTTTGTATAGCACAACAGTTATCTTATGATACAGGCAAGTTCATCCTCATCTCTGTTCACTGTCTGTTGATTATCCAGAAATATCTAAAATGAGCATGAAGTTGACAGTATCTAAATTTCATAAAAAAATAGGACAATTATCTGCATCTGTAAGTTCATGGTATTCATGCCACTGAACCAAAGTTTAGTTAAACTGAAAGAAATGTCGGTCTCCCCATCTCCTGAGTAGTTTGACTAGTGAGGCTACACCTTGTCGTACCTTTGTACCCTTAACCACTATTAATAGGGACCTCCGCTTGTTGACTGGCTACCAATAAGTGGCTTTGTGTCTTTCTTCTTGCTATAATTCCCTTCAAAGCAAGTAACCAAGAAACACTCAGTTTCCGTTTCTGACTAATTTTCCTATTTTCAGATGTGATGCTGACTAATATTCCTATTTTCAGATGTGATGCTGAGTGGACTTTCAGAAATGCCAAGTAAGGCAGTAGTTTAAGAATTAGCAAAGGAGAAATGGACCTGGCCTGGAGGGACCTTCCCGTGGGTAGCTAGAACACATTTTGAGAATGTCTCATAATTTTGTAACTCGATGTATGAATAAGAACATGCATGGTGATGAGAGATCATGAGGCCAGATTGTCTGAAAATTCTAGCAAAGGTGAAGCAAACACTCTTCACAGTTTCTATTTCGATTCTGATTCAAATTTAACCCTTGTAGGACATCACAGACTTTGATAGAGTACTGAATGCTGCCTCTATAATCTAGTATTTGTTACTCTTGGAGCTGTTGACATTGGGGCCAACTGATTCTTCATCATGTAAAGCTGCCCTGAACGTTGCAGGATATTTATCACCTGATTCCTGAGATTAAAGAGTTGTTCCCACACTCCAGTTGTAACTATCAAACTGTGCCTGCCTCATTTTTTTATACACCATTGCTTCCCACCTCTTCAAATTATGCTTTTGAAGTCAAAGAAGGATGAGATCAAGCAGCAAGTCCATCAATGGTGGAGGCAATGAGTAGACCCTATGGAAGGGAGATACCACGTCTCCAGCCCAAGATGATGTCTAGCCTAGAAGGAGGCAACATGATTTTAAAACTTCTGGATTATAATATTGAACATGAAAGTAGGAATGGGGAATAACAAATGATCAGCAGACAAACTTAGTTCAGAGAGCTGCAGTTAGAGAATTAGAAGTCCCTGACAGAAGACTCCCAGGTACACACAAGATCCCCAAATTGAGTCACCTTTCTCCTGCTGTTCCTCAGGGAATGTAAAGTTAGAGGTACATAACCCTCTCTCCTGATTTTGGAAGGAAGAGCTGAAGGAGAAAGAGAAAATTGCTGAGGCGAGCTGGTTAGGAGCAGAGAAACCTTAAATTAGGTTAACTGTGTTTAATTCAAATTTTTATTGGTACATTATTAATACACATCATCATCACATCGAACACTGAGAGTTTGTACCAGAATATGACATGACTTCATTCTCATTTTTTCCCTTTCCCCACCCCCTGTATACATAAGTTTTGTTTCCTTTTTGCTTTATTACTACCACATTCTTTTTCCCCCTTGTTATTTACCCCTACACCCTCTCTCCTTTTAAATATTTTCTGTTTCACAATATCAGCTATACATACTACAACTCATTTACATCTTCATTTTCCCATACTTTAGAAAAGATATGATATTTATACATCTGTGACCTATTTATCTCACTTATGAAGATATCCTCAAGGTAAATCCATTTGAGTATGAATGACACAATCTTATCATTTTTAATGGCAGAATAATACTCCATTCTATAAAAGAACCACATTTTCTTTATCCAGTCTCCAGTTGATGGACATTTTGGTTGTTTCCAAGATTTAACAATCACAAACTGAGCTGCTGTAAAGATGGGTGCATATATGTCGCTGTGAAATGACTCTTTTAATTCTTTTGTGTATATGCCTAGCAGAGCGATGGCCAATTAAAATGGGACCTCCAATCCCAGTTTTGTGAGGAATATCCACACTGATTTCCACAGAGGTTATATGAGTCTACACTCCCACCAACAGTGGAGAAGGGTTCCTTCTTCTTCGCAGCCTTGCCAACATTTGTTGTTGGCTAATTCTGAGATGGCAGCCATTCTTTGTGGAGTGAGATGGAATCTCAGTATTATTTTCATCTGCATGTCTCAAATGACCCAATGATGTTGAACATTTCTTCATATACTTCTTAGCTGCCCTTACTTCTTCCTCTGAAAAGTATCTGTTCATTTCAGATGCCCATTTCTGAACTGGGTCTTTAAATTTGGGTGCCCTGAATTTTTAAGCTCTTTATATATTGTAGATTGTAGCTCTTTGTCTGAGGAATAGCTGGTAAAAATTCTTTCCCATATTTTTGGTTGCCTTTTCACTCTGTTGGTGGTTTCCTTTGCTTGCAGGAGCTTTTTAATAGAATGAGATCCCATTTGCTGATTTCTTCTGCCAATTCCTGTGCTATAGAGGTTTTGTTCAAGAAGTCTTTCCCTAAGCCATTGTCTTCAAGAGTTTTACCTAAACTGTTTTGAAGCATGTTTAGTGTGTCTGTCTTAGTATTTAGCTCTCTTATCCACTTTGATTTTAGCTTGGTACACAGTGAAAGAGATAGGTCTAACTTTAGTTTTTGGCAAGTTAGAGCCCAGTTTTTCCAGCACCATTTGTTAAAGAGGCTATCTTTCCTCCATTGAGGATTTTTGGCTCCTTTGTCAAAGATGAGGTAACTCAGTGTATCTGGAGTAGTTTTTGGATCTTCTAATCTACTCTATTGATCTTCAGGTCTGTTACCTTGCTAGTACCATGCAGTTTTTATCATAATGGCTTTATAATATAGTTTCAGGTTTATGATTGTAATACCTCCCCATCATGACCCTGTTGCTTAAAATTGCTTTTGCTATTCTAGGTCTTTTGTGGTTCCAGATGAATGGATTTTTTTCTCTTTGTCTGTGAAATATGCTGTGAGGATTTCAATTGTGATTGCATTGAATCTATTTAGTAGTTGTGGGAGTATAGACATTTTGATGATATTGGTTCTTCCTACCCAGGAGCAAGAATCAAGGTATGTTTTTCTATTTTCTGATATCTTCTTCTATCTCCTTTTTCAGAGTGCTATAGCTTTTGGCATAGAGGTCTTTCATCTTCTTTGTTAGATTGATTCCTTTTTGAGGGTGGTAATGTGAAAGGGACTGATTTCCAAATTTCTATCTCAGTGGGTCTACTGTTTGTGTATACAAAGGCTATTGATTTTTGAATCCTGACCTTGTACTCATTTATGGAAGCTACCATTACCTTGATTCCAAAAGCAGAGAAAGACCAACCAAAAAAGAGAACTACAGGCCAATATCCGTAATGAACATTAATTCAAAAATCCTTAATAGCATACTGGCAAATAGAATACAGAGAATTATCAAAAAGATCATACACCCTTACCAAGTTAGATTCATCCCAGGTATGTAAGGATAGTTCAACATATGTAAATCAATAAATGTTATACTCTATATTAAACTCAAAGACAAAAACCATATGGTCATCTCAATTGATGCAAAAAAAAAATATGACAAAATACAACACCCATTTATGTTCAAAACCCTACAGAAGATTGGAATAGATGCTCTGTATCTCAAACTAATAAAAGCTATCTATGAGAAACCTTCAGCCAGCATCACCCTAAATAGTCAAAAATTGAAACCTTTCACACTAAGATCAGAAACAAGACAAGGATGTCCTCTCTCACCACTTCTGTTCAATATAGTTCTGGAAATATTATCCACAGCAATTAGGCAAGAGATAGAAATAAAAGAAATAAAGATAGGAAAAGAAGAAGTTAAATCATCATTATTTGCTGATGGCATGATACTTTATCTAGAGGATCCTTAAAACTCAATTTAAAAACTGCTGGACCTAATCACCAAATTTAGTGGCCTAGGTGGATACTAAGTTAAAATTTTTAATGTTCATAATGAATGTCTTATTACCTAGGACTGTCAAGAGAAATATCTTCAGGGTTAGATTTAAGAAAGAATATATTTCTTTCAGTCTATAATTTACCAGGTACCAAATACTACAGAACACATAATACCAGCTGCTGCTGTTTGGATTTTGAATGCCATCCAGAGACCCATGTGAGGAAGGCTGGGCTCAGGGGTAGGATTGCTGGGAGGTGGTGGAAATTTAGGGGGTAGGGCTAGTGGAGGAAGTAAAGTCATTTGGAAAATGGTCCTGAAGAGAATTTTAGGAACCTGGCTCCTCTGCTTCTCTCATTTCTTTCTGGCCTCTTCATGCAAACAGACCTCCTGTGCCATATGCTTCCATGCGATGTCCTGTACTGTACCACCATAGTCCAGTGCAATAGGGCCAAATGACTGTGGACTGAAGCCTGTGAAACAATGAACCAAGAAACATATTTTCTCCTCTTAAATTGATTATCTCAAGTATTTTTTTTACAGTAGTGGGAAGCTGACTAACATCAAATTTAAGGTTTTCAACTAAGTAAAAATGATGATAAACTCTGTATTTAAATTTCCCACCATGAATTAGAAATGGTGGCACATTTCAAGGATCCCAGCACTTGGGAGGCTGAGGCAAGAAAATTGTTATAAGTTCAAGGTCAGCCTGAATTATGCACCAAAAACCTGCTCAAAAAATTTAAATTTTTTAAATCATGAAATTAAACAGAAGTTCAACAGAAAAATACTATGCCCTGCATTAGAAACATATTATCTTGTATCTTTGAGACAGTCAGACTATCTCGACTCTTTTCTGTTTGGGGTTCTTGTCCAATAAATGATTACTTTCGTGCATAGTATATCATGCATATCATGTTTATTTTAGTGAATTTATCCTGTATCCTACAATAAGACACATTATGGCAGATATACCTGTTTAGATGCATTGAGCCAATGGTCCCAAAACTCCTACATCGCTGCTTCTGAGCCATTGAAAGGGCACACTAATAGATGGGACTGTGCTCTTAGGAAGATGACCAAAGTATAGAGAGGTCTATATATGGTATTTCATTTAAAAAGGGAAAAATAAACATGTTTAGTAAGAGAAAAGCGAGAATAAAATAATAGAACATTCACTAAAACGTTTTAATTTGAAAACTAAAAAAAAAGATAGACTCAGAAGATAATGCAAAAGGATTCCAAGTCCAAGTTCCCCCTGAGCAACTGACTGACTTAATGAGAACTTATCTTTTTAAAAAAAGAAAGAAAGACACTAGGTTGTAGCTGAGTGTGAAGACCCTAGTTTTAATCCCCAGTACTGGAAAAAAAAAATAAAAGGAGCTTAAAAAGAAAAATTTTCATTTTCTGAGAAGACTGGCTAGATTAGAAAGAAGACATGAGTTAAAATATTAACCACCTCCATAAGACTTTGTATTTGGTCTCTTTGTATTTGTCTCTTTTGTTAGTCAGCTTTCTATTGCTGTGACATAATACCTTAGAAAATAAACTGAAAAGGAGGAAAGGTACATTTCAGCTTATACCTTCTGAGGTTTCAGTCTGTGGTTAGTTGGCTCCGTTGTTTTTAGACCTGTGTTGAGACAGAACATTACGGCAAGTAGCAAGTAACAAAGGAGGCTGTTTACATAATGGTGAATGGAAATGAAAGAGAGAGAGGAAAGAGGAAGAGAGAGAGAGAGAGACAGGGACAGAGATCAGAATGTCAACACCCTCTTCCAGACCACCACCTAAAGATTCGACTTCTTTCCACTGGGTTCCACCTCTTAAAAGTACCACCTTGCAATAGCACCATACACTGGAGATGCAGTCTCTAACACAAGACCTTTCTCAGATGTTAAAAATCTCAACTAGAGCAATGACTGTCAGTCAGAGAAATACTAGAAGAGATCTTTAATTAGGAAAAAGAAAAACAAGTGAATACAGTTGTCATAATCATAGTCAATTTATTTATTGATAGTATGCATGGGTCCAAGTAGACACTAGACACAATCTGGTTGTAGACTAAGACAATAACGAAAATAGTGAAAGGAAGCAAAAGTAGATTAGATGATTTTTTTCCATTTTAAGGTTCCACACAGCCCAAATGTGCTATGATGCCATTATTAATGACATTCAAGGGCTATTTCCAAAAATCATCAATCACTGCCATCTAGTGTTAACCAGCTGAATGAATTTTTCCTTATATCTTTTTTTCTCCAATCCCTTTCCAGCCCTACAGTCTAGAATGGAGTATACAAGTTCAACATCTCTCCTGAACTCGAAGTCTTGCATAATGATGTCTGCATCCTGCAAAGCCTTGTGTTTCCGAGACACTCAGACACAGCTGTGGCTCAGAGTCTGTGTTATTTTCTACCCAAGCTCCCTGCACTGCCATTGTTGATACCTGTTGCTCTTTTGGACTTGGCCTTCAGACACTAGAGCCTCATAGGACTAAATGCATCTGTTGCTGGGTAAAATGGTTGTAGCAGAAAGAGTTTGTCACTCACAAGTAAACCGGAGAGATGACTAAGAAAGGTACCTCTCTATTTATGCAAGTGAATTTAAACATTCAGATGAATGAAATTCCAAATTAAGAGCAGTCTCTTAACTTTGTGTTGAAGAAGTTCCAAAGGCCCTGAAATATTTTCTAAAAGCCATCTAAGATATACTTAGATAAATATGAATTTGCTTTCACATATGTCTGAAAACAATAGTAAGTATATCTCTGAGCATAAAGAGATGGCCTCTGTTTTAAACATTTTCATTTATAGAGTTGCTCAAATAAAACATTATAATTGTTTAGGTGAACTTGACAAATTACAAAATCAATAAAATATTATATTTCAACCCTAGGAATTGAATAAAAACACTTAGTCATAAGTCTCAAATTTAAATAATGTTTTCACACCTCTTTTCATTTTTATGAAATTTCATTTTAAGGGATTGCATGATCTTAGCACAGCACTGAAACACAAATATAGAAAATTCAAAATTGCATTTGTAAGACATGAAAATAATTATTGCTGTATTTCTGAATGTTTAGAAGCACATTTATCTGAAAAACAAAATCAACTTCCACTATCAGGCCACAGAGGTAGGAAAACTTATAATTTGGTTGAAAGACATTTCACATTGTTTATAGACAAGCAGGAAAATCCCTCACTGTGTTCCCTTAGTTCATCTTTTCTTCGTTCAGATTTTCACTGCTCAAGATGGCACTTTTATGCTTTTCTAAAGATATAAATTTTCATCTGCTATGGTTTGAATGTTCACCTCCTCCAAAGCTCACATTACCCTTGTAACAGTGGTAAGAGGTAAGATGCTGAGAGATAATCATGCTCTATGGCTCTACCTGCTCTGGCACGAATGATGCGATTATAAAAGGGTGAGTTCGGCTCCCTTGTGCCTCTCTCTGTCTCTCTCTCTCTCTCTCTCTCTCTGTCTCTGTCTCTCTGTCTCTGTCTCTCTCTCTATATATATATCTCTCTTTCTTGCCTCTCACCGACTAACAGGGCAGCATGAAGGCCCTCATGAGAGGCTGGCACCTTGCCAGTGGACTTCCCAGCCTCTGCAACTGTTTATCATAAATTCTTGAGTCAGCAACATTGTGTAATAGCAGCCCAAAATGGATTAAACATCATCCAAACACTTTCATGGCTTCTGTATTGGTCAGAGTTCTCCAGGAGCACAGAACCAACAGGACATACATACATGCATTGAAAGAGATTTATTATGAAGCATTGGCTTGTGTGATACAGAGGCTGAGAAGTCCTGAGATCCAATGCCTGGAAGCCAAATATCTTAAAAAAAAAAAAAACCCCAAAAAACCAAACCAAAACAAAAACAAAACCCTAGCCAAATATTTCCAGTTCACACCTAAAAGCCTGAGAACCAGGAAGCCAATGATAGAAGTCCTGGTCAGAGAGCAGAGGTACACAACCAGGAGTCGGTGCTGGAGGGAAGGAGACAGTGGATGTTCTAGCTCAAGCAGAGAGCAGGTCCATCCTTTCTCTACCTTTTTGTCCCAAGCAGGCCATCAATGGATTGGGTTCTTCCCACCCTCCTTGGAAGAGAGCTTCTTTTACCAGTCTACCTATTTGTATGTTAATCACTTCTGGTAATGTTCTCATACACATATCTAGGAATAATGTTGAACTCACAGTTTTACCTGTGGGAATATCTTAGCTGACTTAAAGTGATTCACAAAATTAACTGATGAAGCTCCCTTCAGCTGTTCTTTATTCTTCTGACACATTTTTAAGGCTGATTTGACTCCACTTACTTGAGATTGGATTTTAACGTAATTTCTAGAATCTGGAGTAAAGGTTTTTTGTAATGTCATCCACTGGTTCTATGATCACTGGTGTGCTGGGTCTTCCCATATCAGCTTAAGAGATATTATTAAACTTTTGGAAATTTTGCAAGTGTCCATATTACATTTTCTTATTTTCCTTCTTTCTCTTCCTCTGCTTCTCCTTCCATTTCCTCCCCACTCTTTCTTCCCTCTTTGCTTTCTGTTTATTCTTAAGGTTATCAGAAAAAGGAGAAATAGAAACTACTGATTTTGAAAATTAAATATGGTGTTGGCCATGGATCAACAGCCGTTGTACTCAAGGAATAAGCAGAGGGTTAGAAGAGAAAAGGAGAGAGAGCTCTGGGAGGGAAAGTATATGTAACAGACCTGGAAACTATTCCTACACAGCAAAGTAAGGTTGCCTTCTCTAAGGAGTCACACACACACACACACACACACACACACACACACACACACGCACGCACACACACACACACGGTCCAAACTTCCAAAATTTGCTGTAAAAGAAGTTCTACTAGTAGACAAAGAAGGTACATATGGACTATGTAGTATAAAACCTTCAATTAGGGAGAATTTTAACTCTATTTCTAACTCTACTTAGAAGATTCTTCTGCTATCATGGCCTCAAGTAGGCTCTACTTCATTGTTTAATTATTCTTACACATTCTACTTTATCATTTAACTATTCTTACCTACATGTGAGAAAAATCCTTTAACTCAATAACTGCCTCCAAGGTAAAACATGGATAAAATGTCCTAAAACAAATGAGGAAACCCTTGAAGAAAAAGCAGAATAAATATACAGGTTGCCATAAAGCTGAATAAGTTGACTTTAAACAAGTGGGCTCTCTAGGGACTTTCAAATGTGATGTCATAACTCACAGATTTTCAGAAAGAAAAGAATGCCTAACTTCCACAGTATCTCAAGACCGATCTTTCTGTTTAATATTTCATCTCTTGTAAACTGTTTGGATAGCTATGCCTTTCACAGACTGGACTGAGTTGCTGTGGACCAGGCATGATATGCACAGATTGGTGGGGGCCGAACTACAGGCCCAGCAGTCACAAGGCGGATGTTGACTAGCTGCAGGAATAAGGGAGTCTTTGTGGAAGGCTGCAGGCTTCCTGGCTGGATGGGATGAAATTCCTCCTAACCTAGTATCCCGAGGCATGATAACATCTGCTGCACACAGCTCATAGAAAGCAAGTACCCAGATATGGAGAAAGATCTTTTTAAAAAAATATTGATTTTATTGGTATATTTTATATACACATCGTGGGGAAGGATCTTAACTTATTTTTCTGTGATGCTGAATTTGTTCCTCATTCTATTGCTTTATCCTTGCTATAGTTCTGTTCTAGGAAGAATACACTACCCTTCTTGTGCTTCTCATTGGCTAATAAAAGTGCATCAGGACAAAAAGTTCTTGTCTTTTTGTCTAGTCTGAGGTACTGACCTATGTCATGATGCAGGATGATGGGGGTGGTTATTCTACAAGCTACCAAAGTGGAAGCATGTCCATAAGCCAGCAGAAGCTACGAGGACAGGTCAGATTTCTTTTTTTAGTCCTAAGCAGGTAACAACTCTGTTGATCCATTAATTTTGAAATTCTGCCCTCTGGAATTCAAAGGCAATACATTTTTTGATATTTAAGCCACTCAGTTTGGGGTACTTTGTTATTGCAGCCTTAGAAAACTAGTACACTATTCCATACAATGAAAGGCCATCTAAAATAACCATAGCATAATCTAGGGTGATATTACCGTCACTGAGGTGGCAAGAATCACATACTCACCATGTAGCCAAAAGAATTTCATCAAAATCTCTCATCATCATCACTGTTTGGCAATTTTGCTAAATTTCAGTTTACCTAAAATGTCATAGTAAAGGGATTTTACTGTGGCTGTCCTCTGCAGATATAGCTCTGTCAGGAATGTGCTAACCTAACCCAAATGTCTGGGTAAGTTTGAGCTACAATTAGAATATTTTCATTCTAATGTGGCAGCTTTAAGCATCTCATCCAAACTGTGCTCATCATCAGTGACTACTCACTGTCAAATACTGAATGAGTAAACAAAGTGACATTAATCTTAGGAATTACGTCGTTCTTTCCACTAAGGACTGTGCTTTATTGTGTGTAATCATTTGGATGTAGATTGTTCCTCCAAAGTTTCATATGTTGAAAGGTTGGTTGTTAATGTGGTAATACTGAGAGACAGTTCACCTTTAAGAAGTAAAGCCCAGCAGTAGTTCTGCAGGTCCTAAGCGGTGTGTCCTCTGAAGAGATTATAGAACCCTGGTCTCCTTCTTGCTTCTATTTGGTGGAGTGATTTCTCTCACACATGTGCTCATGCCACTGATTTTGTTATGATGTGATACAGCCATGAAGGCCCTCACCAGAGCTAAGAACATGCTGGCATATTGCAGCCAAACCTCCAAAACTTTCAGCTAAATAAATCATTTTCTTTAAAAGATTAGCCTGCCTCAGGTATTTTATGACAATAGTGAAAAACAGACTAATGTATATAAAGAATGGCTTTAGATTCCTGTATCTCTGAGTTCTTATCCCACTATTTGCATGATCTTGGGAAAATTATACAATCTTTGTATGCTTCAGTTTCCTCATCTTTAAAATAGAGAACAGGATAGTTACTTCCTTATAAGACACACATGACTTAGTTTATGAGATACCTAGGAAATAGTACAGGCCATGATGCGCTGCATTCGGTGTATGCTGACTCACAGTGACAGAGTTCACATACTTTATGGTTCTGCAAACATTCCCATCTGTACATCTGGTGATATCACATTGGTAGCTTGAGGTTAATTGGCTGTATATATCTCTGCCACAAATACTGTCACCATGCATGGGCAGATTGTCGGTATACCATCAGTTAGATGACACTAGTAAGTAATATGTAAATGTTATCATTGTTCTTATATTACTACCCAGTACTTCTGTTCCCTTGTTGTTTTGAGAAGGGATTCTACTAATTAAACAATAGTCTTAATATGTAATAAACTTGAACTGATTTTTGGTTCCATGAAAGCAGAAACTTTCCTTACTCCTGTAGCCCTCACATCTTGATTAGGTCTAGGTCAGAAAGGAACTCATAAATATTCAGAGGAATAAATAAATGAATGTTTTCCCAAACATTTTCATTCTCAGAAGGCTTCCACATCTACTTCATCTCTTCCTCAGAGCCACCTTTGGACATTGATAACGTCCATTTTATTCTCCCTGCATAGACAAAAGAACTGGAATCCAGAGATGCCGAATTGATGACTCATCTGCCATCATGTTATTTGAATTGGATTTGTGAGTCACAGATGGTGAATTTTGAAGGATATTAATAGTTACTTTGGGTCAGGGGAACCATAAAAAATTAGTTTGGAATATAGTGAAGTGATGAGAGAGGAAATTGGTTCTATCTATTGAAGGCTTCAACAGGGTCTTATTAAGACAATTTGCATGGCGAACCCAGGGGTGGGGTCACTGTGGTTTGGGTTTGTTTTTTACTTTTCTTTCTTTTTATGAAGCAATCAGCAAGATTAGTGAGAAGCGCTGCTGTGACAGTGCTTGTCAGACTTTCCTATGCACAGATTTCTGCATGTGAATCACCAGGTCATCTTGTTGAAATGCAGATTCTGATTCTGTGGGACTAATCGAGTCTGAGGCCCTGCATTTCTGGCACAGTCACCCAAGCCCCTACACATGTCCTCTGTCTACACTTGAATTGCAAAGCAGAGAAAAATATAACACTCAAGAAGAAGTAACTTAAGTCTCAGCCAAAGAACAGCAACCATTGAACCATCCGACTCACCCTCCGGACTAATTGTTTAAGAGGTCTACTCTGCAGAAGGGAAGGGCATAGGATGAGCAAGAGGCAAAATTTAAATAGACCCAGAACTAAAGTTAAATAGTTTAAGTAAGGTAGGTATTGATGATGTCATTGGGAGTCTAGATGATGAATTCATTATTAAAGGGATTCACAGATGATTCCAGCCCTTCAATTTGCTTATGGATTCTGATGGCTTCATTTCTGTTGTTAAAAGCCAAGCAAAAGAAGAAATCCAGGCACACTTAATATGTTCAGACTCGGTTATTATTTTCTCTCCCTACCCACAACCTTAAGTTCCACAGGTTATGAATGTGGAAAAAAAATCAACTTCTTTAATAATTTGAAATAGTAGAAACTGGAAAAGCAAAGTACATCCAGAGATTAAAAAACCAAAACAAAAACAACCAAAAAGAACTTGGGTCAGATAGGAGGCAACACTGGGAAATGCAGTCAGCACCACAAACCTCCCTGGACCTTGGAAACCCATTTTCTTTCTTTCTTTCTTTGTTTCTTTCTTTTTTTTTGAGACAGGGATTCACTTTTGCAGTTCAGGCTGGCCCAGAGCTCAGCCTTGAACTCACAGCAATCCTCCTGCCTCTGCCTCCCAAGTGCTGGGATTACAGGTGTGAGCCACCATGCCCGGCACTGTGGTATATGGTACTGATTCCTGGTGGGTGTGAGTTTCCACATCCAACATTGTTGTATGTGGTTACCCAGGATTTAACCTGGGCCCTTGCTTGCACATTCAAGGCAGGCTCCAGAACCACTGAGTTAAATCCCTGGCCCTGAAACCCATTTCCTTGACCTTATTCAGGGGCCCTTCAGGCCCTGTTCTAGTCTGTGGATTAATTTTGCCACCTTTGTGTTCTGTATCAGCTATCTCAGCCTATCAGACTCTTCTCTCCCGGTTCTTTGGCAACTGTGTTTCAAAACTTTTGTACAGAGATCACACAGTTCCTAAGCGTACAGCTGGGATTAAGCTAATGGAGGTGTGATAAGACTATCCTCTAATATTTCCACCAATAATTCACTTCTAGCAGTTATAGCTTGACATAGTGAAAACAAAAAGGTTAATAACTCATGACACTGTTGTAAATCAAAACCATTACCAATGTAAGCAATAATTGTGCCTAACTTTATATTCTTCCCTGATGTTCTGTGGGTTTTCATTTTGCCACTCACGATGTTTCCTTTTCTTGTTTCTTCTTTTATCTTTCTGTAATAGTCCAAATGATCTTCCAGTAATTAAATTTCATAACCTTGGTGAGGAATATTTTGTCAACTATTGGGATTTAGATTTGTTGTCAGAACTGTCAGGATTTATCTATGAACTCTAATGTTTTTGAGTTTTTATGAGCATTGACTTTTCTTCTTATTTTAAAGGCTTTTGCTATATTACTTGTTATGTTTGTTTTCAGCCTTTGTGTAATTTATCTTTTTGGCTAGCTAATAATTTCTAAAAGAAAGCACTTTCTATTTTCTTAGTTTCAAATATTATGTATGAAATTGTTCTTAACTTCAATTTGAATACATTGACTCCTTTCTAAACAAAAATTTGTGATTTAACATGCTCACCACTACTTGCTAACCATTTGTGACTGAGAAATGCATATGATTTAACTCTTTAAATAAAACCAATGATAAATACTGAAAGTACGAGCTACTGCTATGCAGCATTTAGCTTAGGTTTTGAAACTTAAGAAGTAATAACCTGTGAATGAGTCACTTCCTCATGAAAATCTTGTCCAGGTGTCCTGTGTCAACACATTTGTATACCTGAATTTCTGACCTGTTACAAGATTTGTTTGTTAATAAGCATTCATAGATGTTTCCTGTTCCAAAGTTTGCATTCAGCATTAGTCAGTTAAAATTAATTTTGAAAATATCATAAAACAATTATTTAGGGCTCCACAGAACCGCAGGGAACGTTCTATGTTTCAGCCCTGTGCTTTCTCAGTCTTGTCTTATCTAGTGGGATTGTCATGGATGTCAGGTAGTTCTCCTCATGATGATGAAAAATGAAACAAAAGGTGCTTTTTCTCCATTATCTTCAATCCTGAAATAGCCAAAATATACACAAGGGCATCAGAGGAACAAGGCGTTTCCCTTTTTCTAATTTAGTTTAAACGTGCAGAATAGACAGGCTGAATCCAGCTGCGAAAACTGTGGACTGCAGGGTGACTAGCCACACAGCTCTGAAACCCATGCTTAGAGTATTTACAAGTGAGATGAAGCTGAAAAATGGATTTGATGTTCTTCTCCTTTGAAGGTTATGATAACTGCTTACTGACTAAGTGCTTGCATTTTTATCTATGATAGGTTGATTGTTTAATTTGAAACCATCTGACATTTTTGTCTTAATCAAATATATAAAATCTCATACCTTAACCATAGCCCAAACTATAATTAAAATATTTGGTCTTTTGAAATATATTGTTTAAGACACATTTTTATATTTAAATTATCTTCTATAGTAACTCTATATAATCAATTTTAGTTTCCTGATTATTATTTTTCAAAATGTGATTTTGAAATTTTTTCAAAACGAATCCATGTGTTGAATTAATTAGTTACTGTTTGGCATAGTTTGTGTATATGTACATGTAATACTTTTCTATTATCACTTTACCAAAATATTTACTTAAAAGCAAATTAATAAAACATTTAAAATGATAATCTACTCCTTCAGTTACTATTCACAATTATTTAATTAAAATACTCCATCCTAATTTTTTTCTCACTTGTCCTTTCCACAAAGGGATACCTACATGTTTACTTTTAGTGTGATCTTTAAATTAAATAACATTTGAAAATAGAACAGAGTACTACTATGAGCCATTCATTTTTGAAATAATTAATCTTTATGGATTAAATTCCTAAATTGATGGAAACATTCACAATCTCTGATCTTTTATTTAGTCACCTATTGTCAGTACCATTTATTGGCTTGAGTCACATCTATTTTTAGGCATGATAAAGCAATATAGCAATTATAGGAAGGAAAAGTATGAAGTCAGATCTTGCATACTGAATGTTAGGTCTGCAGTGTTAAGTGAGAGAAAAGCCCATTCCACTCTCTTGCAAACTGAGAAGGAGTGGCGGCACCTGGCAGCAACCCTGGTGCTTTATACTGCTGCTTCGGAGGAGAATTTGGGTTCTACCCTCCTGAGTACAGATGCTTTGGTTTAATACATGTACCATCTTATTTAAATTGGAATAAAAAATAAATATTTTTAGCAAATCTATAATTGGGAAAATTCCCTAATAATGCAAGTAATCATATAAATAAATGTGTGCATATACATGTACATTTATATATCAATATACACATGGTGACTTTTAAACAGGAAAATAAAAGCTTTTATAGAGTCACTTGATTTTTCCCAATATGTTCCTCTTTGTAGAAATCTTTAAGAAGGGAGATAAACTAAAGATCCTGTTTTATCTACAAAAGACCACACCTGCAGTGATTCTTGATAAATATTTGAGTTTGAGGAGCCACTGTTTGTGAAACATTTAAGAAATATAAAGACTGAAAAGTCATTTATTTATTATTTATCTATTTAGGTATCAGAGATGGAACTCAGGCCCTCACACTTGCCAGGCAGGCATTGTACCACTGAGCTACATCACTAACCCTGACATTGTTTATTACTGTAATCAGGATAGCCCTAGTTATTGATCTTCTATTGTGAATCTCTAATCCTCTCCTCTCCTCCACTCCTTTTTCCCCTGTCCCCTCCTCTGTATTCTTCTCTTCTCTTCCCATCCTTTCTCCTCTTCTCTCCTTTCTTCCTCTTTCCTTCCCCTTTACCCTTCTCCTCCTCCTTTCCTCTCTCTCTAGCCCCACCCCAGAACCTTCACAATGAGATATATATCAAGGCCTTTTTTTTTTTTCTTTGGAGACAGGTTTTCCTAAATCACTAAGTTTCTAGGGCTGGACTTGAACTTATGATCCTCCTGCCTCAGCCTTCTAGAGCACTGTAATTATAAGCATCCATCACAACACCCCCCTTAGCATTTCTACAGTAAAAAATAAAGATAGTATAAAAGATTAAGGCATATAACACTTGCTTCTAGGTCTTGTATTCTGTTGAACACATGAATGTAAAAAGCAACATTATGAACCATCACTTAATACTCTGCATTTATGTATCCAGTGCATATTTGGCAATGTGTGTCATCACAGGGAAATGGAGGCTACCAAGATGTCTTTGCAGAACAAGCAAGTCCAGGGTGGTGGGTGCACACAGTGAAGATGGTAAGAAGCTATTGGGGGCCCTGTACAAGATGCACATGTGGAAGCAATTTTATCTTGTAAAAATAGTGTCCAGTAGGAAAGAGTAACAGAGTAAAAGCCACAAAATGATGACATCTATTTGTATAAAAAATCACCCAATTATGCTCTTCCAGCATAATAAAGGACATAAATATAGCCAGAGATGTATTAACTGGAGTGGAAATCTCCTGAGGAGAATGAGTGAATAAACACGAGAATCAGGATGAAAGGGAAAGTAAAATAAGAGCAGGACCTTGAAACAATCAATGATGAGATGTGTGATTGATTCCTACTTTCTACTGCATAGCAAAAGAAAAAGAGACATATAAGAAACATTTGTTTTTTAAATCTCAAAAAACTAAACACAAGAAAAGTCTCTCACCATGATCCCTGAGGGATCACTGTTTAGATTTTATATTTATTATCATTACTGAACCAAAAGTTACATAATTAACTTTTATTATCTGTAGTAAAATTCACGCATGCCCTTAATATTAGGAACAGACAGAGTAACAAGATTCCACAGGTATTTCTGCCACAGTAAAGCTCTGAGACTATATTTGAGACTATTATCTAAAGCATCTTATGTTATATAACTATCAAGTGGGAAGACAAGATCTGCATTTGCATTCTAGCTTAATAGCTATAGTTATTACTCTTTGTCCTTAAAAGTGTGATCTAATAATGTATATTCTATATATTCAAATCACAAGTTTATCTTTCAGTAAAGTCCAACTTGAACATTTCAGCAAAGATATTCTCAACTGACAGTGGTTTGCAGAAAATATGAATAGAGAGAAATTGTTTACTTTGACATAAAATGTGGGAATCACAATTTCCTATATTGTGATATCAAGGAGATTTTTGCTTCTTCACTCTTGACAAATTAAAGTTAGAAGCAGTGAGTCATGCATCTCACACCCCTGCCTAATCAGCCTCATTAAAGGTCTGTGGTCTAGTCCTTAGGAAAGTGTGGCTTTGCCTTAACTGCTCTTAAAACAAAATTCCATTTGCTGTTCATCTGCTCCAGCCGCTCTTTTTTGAACCTGTCTTGGAAGGAAGAGTGGTTGTCTTCATCCTCCATCTCAGAGATGATCTCCATCTTCTGAATAATGAGTTTAATTAGCTCATGCTGCTTTTCCAAGAGAGAAGTGAGGTCTTTCAGCCTAAAAAAATAAAATGCTTGTTTTGTGAATTTATATCCAGTTCTTCTTTTGCCCTCCAAATGCAATAAGACAAAGGTGTTGGAAATGTTTTATGTCAGATTAATTATTGGGATTACAGCCTCCTGGCATTCATAATCCACCAAATACATAATTTTTGAACTTTTAAGTGATTTTCCTCAAATTACATGATTAGTTCACAGCTAGTTTGTTGTTGTTTCTAGTCACAAACAAGAAACTTTACACAGAGGTCACAGAGTTAGTAAATAGTTAAATAGGATTGTTAACTCAAATGTAAAAGCCCCGTAACCCTGTTACTTAATTATTGTCTTTTGCAAATATTTCACGGATCTTCAAAAGCTGTCAGAGATTTACAGTAAAAAGTTAGACAATTCATGAAGAACTCATCAATGATAATGTTCTTAAGAGTAAAGCAATCAGCATTTTAATTTTCATTGATTTATTTATTGGAAAGAAAACAGGTGAACAACAGCCATAAATTCTTAGGTACAAAATATGCCTCATAAATTTAGTCATGTATCATGACTAAAAATACACAACTTAACTGTATACTTTGCATTATTACTTAAGAGTTCTTGATTTCTCAAATACAAATAAAAGGAAAAATACTTACCGGTATTTCTGTTTCAGCATTTCCAATTCTAAACATGTATCAGTGTTTGGTATTTCTTGTCTTGTTTCTTGGATACCAAAAAAATAATGAAATAAACGCTGTAGTAAGACATAATAATTACTAAAGTTAATTTGGTTTGGAAATATCTCCTATACATATGCCAAAATCCCACCACCATGTCTATCTCAATAGAACAAATACTCATAAACTATACCTGTGGCTACCAAAGAGAATTCAATCTCCCTCTTGGACAGCCACTAAAAAGCTATTCAGTGGGATAGGCATTTAGCAAGTAGTTTTGGTGTCTGCCTGGCAAGTGCAAAGTCTCGAGTTCAATCCCCAGTAATCACATACTACAATGCTGGACGTAATGGCTAATGCTTGTGATCCCAGCATTCAAGAGGCAGAGGAAGAAGGATTTCTGTGAGTTTGAGGACAGCCTGGGCTATAAAGTGAGTTCAGGGCTGAACTATAAAGCGAGACCCTGTCTCAAAAAAGAAACAAAACAAAATAAAACAAAACAAGCTAAATAGTAAAGTCTTACATGAAAAAGGAAAAGTAGTAAAAATAATACTGAAGACATAAAATAGGGTGAAAGGTTATTTATGAAAGGGTTGAACTGAATCATTTTATAAATTCATATGAAAAATGCCCGTTATGGGTAGTGCTATTCTATACAAGGTTTCTTAATTCTTCAAAACTTCTTTGCAACTTTATCCAACACAACTGAACCTAGGGAGAAAATTTCACATAGAGAAACTTATAAAATGTAATTTTAGTGATTGATTTTTAAATTTAGTGAGTTTCTGTGCATAGTTCTCGGGACTGGATTGAGGCCTTGTGTGCACCAGGAAGAACTCTACCACTGAACCACAGCCACATCAACTCCATACCCTTTAAACCTTGGATGGACTGAAGGTCCAGGGCAGAGGCAGATGAGAAGTGACCAAGAATGAGATAATTCCAGGAGTCTAGGCAAGAGAAGATGGCCACTTACATAGGCCACCAAGAAATTAGTGGACCAAATGAAGAAATGGAGTTGATTTGAGGGGAAAGGAAGTAGAAGTCTATCAAGCCTGACTCTGGTGTGGTTGGCTTACTAGAGACAAACATAGTGCTGACATGAATCACAGTGAAGAACTTTTCAGATTGAATGGGACTTTTCTCCTCTTTCTCTATATAGATAGAAAAAAGGAGTGAGACAGAGGAGGGGTGGTTTAATGTTGAACACATGGAAATTGAATTAGCTTAGATACATAAAAGTGAAGCTGTCCAGTGGCTGAGTTATATACAGGCCTTGACCTCAAAGACAAGCTCTTGGCTAGAAAAATTAATCATGGGCGTTCTGTGTTGAAGTAGTCATTACAATCACAGACATAAGTGAAATAGGAAAGGGAGATGGTGTGAAGTAAGAATAAACCTTAGACTGGTATTTACAACAACTTTATCTTGTTAGGACTACATAAGAGAAAATAAACTTGCAAAAAATTCAAGAACAGTTCTGGAGATGTGAAACTCAGGTCTGGTCAGGATTATCTCCCAAAATTTCTGACTCTTACCATGGCCGCTCTTCCATAATAATGTACTGGCCCAGCAGAGTCTTTATATCACTGTGTAGATTTTCCTATAGTGGGCCCTCCTCATGCATATATGTGTATGTGGGTGTGTGTATTTGTGCATTTATTATATGCTCTGTATAAATTCTTAAACATATATCCACATACACATGTACATCTATCTACATACATAAATGTAGGGTTAGTGATTAGGAAAAACAAAGGATACTTGCACTATATGGAAAAGGTACGTCTGGTTCATCCACCTGTCTATTCTCATAAGGGTGTGGGGTATTTAATGCACACGCTATAGACAAGCTACCTGGAAATGCAGAACAAACATCTCCCTCCTCAGTGCCTAGGACTTTCACAGTATGTTAGTCACTTATTCTTTTTTTCAAGTACAACTATTTCTTTTCCACAGGAAGAGTAGAATCAAAGTCTAGAAAAAGTGGATGCAGGGATAACACAATGAACGCATGTCAAGGGTGTTATTTTCCAAGTGTACTTACCAACATCCTTCCATATCTGGGCTTGTTGGGATACACGATGATGGATTTCTGATCCACCTTGCGTAAGAACCAAACAGGCAGCTTTTTTTCTAAGCTGGTATGAAGTTCTACCTAAAGGATTTTGTGTGTGTTGATAGAATTACTTATTAGTATCTGGAAAGCTTACAGCGTACAGAAGCCATCATTGGTACAGCAGTTGCAGTCCTCAGCTCTATCATTGTTAGGCTAATAACTCATCATTCAGTCCTCCTTCCTCTCCTGTTTCTCTTCCAAGCAGGAAAACCTCAGAGCACCCTGAATACAACACTGTTTTCATTCTCTACTGACTAGCAAAATAGAAGGACTTCACTACTTACTACCATCTCTTTTAGATCTAAGTTCTTCCTTGGTGTGTTCCAATCGAACTTCCCATCATCCGGGACACCTTCGTCAGTATTTCGCTAGAATCGCCCTTCTAGAAGAGCGGCCCTGTTACAGCGCCTCGGCCACTTCCCCCGTTCTGCTCCGGCTCTGTGCTCTCCCGGGGTTGTTCCTTTCTGGAACTGTCTCACTGTCCTTTTAAGCTTCTAATACTTTTAATTTTTTAAGGTATTTTAATAATGACTCATCCCAACTCCTCTATGTAGCTTTCCTTTAAGTATTTTTGTATTATTTTCTGTACCTTCATCACATTTAGTCATATAATTTTTGCTCTTTGAGTGTTCCAGGCGCTTTGTATAATGCAAAATTAAGTCACAGAACACGCGTTTGAGAATGAGTCTAAGGTGATTTTACATTTCATTCACTGAGTACTTAGTTCACATGATAAGTAGGCATATTTTATTTAATAAAGTCAGAGGTTACATCCCTTTATTTCCTCCGGGTTCCCATGCTAAGTTGCCTTCCACTTTACACATGTCACACGCCGGAGTCTTGTTTTCTGAACAAACACAGGCTAGTGTACAGCAGAATAATTGTGGACAAGAAAAGATGAGCATAAAAAGGATCTATCTTAGCATGGATTTTTCTTTCTCTTGAAATTGCTTAAATTTGTGAATGAACCATGTATTCTTGAAGCCTCAAATCTCCCTATTCAAATTTGAAATTTAAAGACAATACAATTAAAAACATAGAAATACTGGGTGGATGAAATGGAGCTACCTCACAAGATTCATTAACCAAATATCTACCTAGAAATCTCCAATTGTAACAAATTTTAAATCAAAATATCCAGAAAAGTGAGAGGATGCCATAAGAGAATAACACTTCACAGATACAGTTAAAACTTCAATATAAAACCCACTGTTGGGACCTGGTATTCTATGCCAAAATACCAGGAGCAAATTTTAACAGTTGGGCCACACAAAACACCGTACTTCAGTCCAGCACAGTTCCTGGTCTAGCAGCTACTTACTTGTTTAGCCACACCTTGACATAAACAGACCCTCAGGGAATTACTCATTTTTCTCTACTGAGATTATTCTAGGATTTTTTTTTCACTCTTGATACTTTGACTTTAGCAGATATAACAGAAAACACACAGATATAGGATTGTATAACCCAGTACTAAGAAAACAGCCACATTAAATAACGCATTGCTCAGAAAGTCAGCTATTCCTGCATCCAAATAATTATGGTAGCATTAGTTCCCATAAATGTTAAGAAAATACAGCACTCACTTGCATAGCAATCCTCTTCAATGATGCATGTTTCTGGACTTCAGCAATGTCACCAACTGCTAAACCAATCTAAGGTATGACACAAAATGTAACCATGACATAGTAATTGTTCACTTAAAAATATACTCAAGATCTTGGTGCACTCAATATTCTATACCAAAATATCTTACGCTGAGTAATTAATACACAGCATATATTTATTTTTTAAAGATCTAGAGGCTGAAAAGTCTAAACAGAAGGCATCAGGATTTTCAGTATCTAATGAGAGTCCCTTCCTCATAGATAGTTTCTTCTATGAGTTTTCATATGGTAGAAAGCAGAAAGGATTGAAAAAGCTTCTTCATGTCTTTTTTATTTATTTATTTTTTTGAGACAGGGTCTCGCTTTGTAGTTCAGGCTGGCTCTGAGCTCAGCCTCAAACTCACATCACAGCAATCCTCCTGCCTCTGCCTCCCGAGTGCTGGGATGACAGGCATGAGCCATCATGCCCGGCACTGTGGTATGTGGTACCGGTTGCTGCTGGGTGTGCCAGTATTGTATGTGGTCTCCAGGGATTGAACCCAGGTCCTTGCGCTTGCAAGACAGGCACCAGAATCACTGAGCTAAATCTCTGGCCCAAAAGGAATATGTGCAAACCCTACTTATTAGGGTTTATGGTTTAATCATCTCTGAGACCTCATCTTCTAATATTATCATATTGGTGGTTAAGCATTCATATGTAAATTTTGGAAAGATAGAAATATTTGAACTACAAGAAGACCTCTCTGGTCAAAGTGGAGGAGTGGACATGTGGTCCACTGGTAGTGCCTGTGTAGTATTTGCTAACAACCTGTACAGAAAACTGCAAAGCCAACATAATTTTACCAAATGAATGAACAGTGAGAATATGTGTCAGAGACATTTCAGACTAGACTCAGAGCTACATGTCCAAAGCAGAAGCTTTATTTGGATTTTGATGTTTTATTTTTCAATACAGGGATTGAACCCAGAGCCTTCTCATTAAGCTACATCCCCAGTCATTTTTTAATCTTTAAAATTTTTATTTTGAACCAGAGTCTCACTAAGTCACTGAGTTGCCCAGGGTAGTCTGAAATTTGTGCTTCTCCTGCCTTAGCATTCAGAGTTCTGGCTTATAGACGTGTGCACCATGCCCATCTTTTGGGTTTTAATTTACAGGGCTTTAGATAGAGGTTCTCTCTGGGTTTCAAGAGATCTCAGCAGAACCAGTCACCTCCTTCTTGAGCTTCATACAGCAAAAATATATGCAGAAAGCATGTATAAACGGATTAACAATCCCTATGGTACCTCTTCGAGTTCTCCACAGACCTGAGTTGTGATCCACTTTTCTCTGCATTAACCAAAATGCTTTTGGTTTGATAAAAGTCTCCAGAAATTCCCAGATCAGAGGATACACTCATTCCACCATTTACCTAGTTATATAAGACCTTAGCATTTCAAACTCTTCCCTGCTTAAATATTTAATCAATAAGAAGTCCAAAGATGTAGGTAAAACCCTCAATAAGTTTTTTGTCTACTCTCTGAACCCATCTCCAATCTCTGAGCAAGTAACTACAAAGAGAAAAGTTTTATTTATCTCACAGTTAATTATTAATCAATTAATTTACTTATTACTTAAGTTCCCGCATAGTTCATAATCATCAGACCAGGCATTGATCTATTTTGTTCACTATTATGACCCAGAACCTGTAACAGTGCTCAACATTTAGGTTTTTGACAAATTTTTGTGCAGTGAAAACATCTTTGCTCCCTCTGAGTCTCTTGATGTGCCTGGTATACCTTAGACTCTAGATTAAAGTGATGGATGAGTGGATTTTGTAATCACTCTTTCTCTAAGATTCTTGCTTAAATGCTGAATGTCCTCTAAAAGTAATCAGTATATAAAGAACTGGCTTTCAGGGTGACATTATTTAGTAGATACTGTGGAGCTTTAAGAAGATCTTAGGTCATTAGGGATGCCATGAAGGGCATTCTGTGACACAGTCCACCTTCTCTCTGCTCCAGTTTAAGATGTGATTATTTTGTTCCTGCATGTGTGCCCAACCATGATATGTGTCATCATCTTCTTTTCTGGCCAGAACTGAACTGATACAGACATAAAGCCTCTGAACCTTCAAAGCTGTGAGATAAATAAAACTTTTCTCTTTGTAGTTACTTGTCTCAGGTATTTTGTTCCAGTGACATGAACCTGACTAACACACCTGGCATCCCCAACAGAGGTACATTAAAGAAATTAAAAATAGTTATCATTGTTAAGTATCCCAGATGATAAAAAAAAAGAAACTACAAGAATAAATTACTTACAAGTAAATTCATGAGGACAATGGGGACAAACATTGTAAAGGCAATAAGTAGAGTAAAAGATAGAGCTGGATACGCTAATTCATTTTTCAAAAAAGGTTCAAGGTATGCATCTCGGTAATTGACGTCCCCTAGCATCATGGTAAAGGTCTGGATTAAGGAGAGTAATGGTGAGCTAAAG
This sequence comes from Petromus typicus, assembly GCA_004026965.1. Lineage (NCBI taxonomy): Eukaryota > Metazoa > Chordata > Mammalia > Rodentia > Petromuridae > Petromus > Petromus typicus. The sequence continues at coordinate 40,894 of PVIR01013261.1, forward strand.
GGATCCTGAGAACAGACAAAAAGGTAAAAATAAAATGAAAAATATACAAGATGAAAAGTGTTAACTTTTGCAGAGTAAAATTATAAAAATTATATGAGAATACTCTTTAAGAAGTCAAAAGCAGGTGGCTACAGAAATACAGTCAAAACAAATATTAATCAATGATAGCAAAACTTATGAAAAATATCTTTTGTGCAGATACAACAGACTTGTATATTATCTATAGATTTTTTTACAGTGGAGAAAATTTTTTTCAATATAAATCACCTGAAAAGTATGATATAAAAACTAATAATTTCCATAATTTTATCATTATTAATTTTCTGGATTATTGAGATTTAAGTATAAATATATACTTATGATATTCAGATGAAATCAATAGATACTACTGTCTTACCTGTGCATTTAGAATGACATAAAAGCTGAGTCCAAAAGCCAAAAAGAGGAAGATAAATACTCCTGCAGACCTCAACAAAGTTTTGAAAATCACCTCCAACATAACAATGAAAATTCCACAATTTTCAAACCTAGAGAAATTAAGAAAATAAAACATTTACCTACTTTTGTGGACAATATGTATTTTATTGAGTGACAAAATTAATCAGGCAGTAGGTCTGGTACTAGGTTTCATAAATGAGACAACTTAGGGGTTATTTTGAAAAAACGACATGAAAATTCATGAATAATCAGGTTATCATAGGCTGTTAATCAAACTGCTTCTTTTCTTTCTTATTAATATTTATCTTTCATCATTTTTCTGCCTTAGTGCCAGCTGATTATAGGATGAAACTTCTATAAACTTTGAGCCAAAATAAACCTTTCTTTTCTTAACTTATGAGTGTTAGTATTTTGTCTCAGCAATGAGAAACTTAAGTAAGTCATCCTTCACCAAAGGCAACTTGTTAAAACAAGATTTTAAATCTGTCAGTTCTCAAAATGTAAATGAATCAAAACATAACATTTTACTTGATATATGCAGACAATTAATATAGTTCCATCAAGAAAAATAAAAACTTTAAACATCTGAAAAATCTAGCAATTCACAAGGTCATTGATAATGACCAAGTGGAGTGTCAATGCCTGAGCTTCGTTTGAATTTGTTTTATTTCTGGGCGGCTACTTGTTCCAGCACACCATGTCCTCCCCAAGGGATGAGGCTCACTCAACATCACTGTGCTTTTAAGCCAGGGAATTAGCTCAGTGGCACAGTGCTTGCCTAGCAAGTGCAAGGTCCTGAGTTCAAACCCAGTACCCCCAAAACAGAAACAATTGCAATGTTCATTTTTTCCCTTTGAGATTCTTTTTTTTTTAATTGAAATTTTTATTGGTACATTACATATACACATCATAATTACACTCCACAATGGGAATTTGTGCCAGTATAAGACACAACTTAACTCTCATTTTTTCCCATAGCCCTACCCACCCTACCACCCCCCCATATACATAAAATTTGTTTCTTTTCTTTTTTGTTATAATATCATTATTTTTCCCCCTTCACCCTAGTTCACTTTGAGTATTTTCTATCACAATATATAGCATACAGTTCTAGAACTCATTTACATCTTTATTTTCTCACCCCAGAGAAAAGATGCGATATTTACCTATCTGTGACCTATTTATTTCACTTATGAGGATATCCTCAAGGTATGTCCATTTAAGTATAAATGATTCAAACTTATCATTTTTTTTCTTTTTTTTAACTGAAATCTTTATTGGTACATTACATATACACATCATGATTGCACTCCACAATGGGGAATTGTACCAGTATATGACACAACTTAATTCTCATTTTTTTCCCATAGCCCTACCCACCCTA